>JAZHYW010030911.1:0-89132 GCA_037355805.1 Ixodes ricinus | reverse complement strand
CAGCCATCTCCTCCCCCGCTGTGCTGCTGCTTTTTTTTTTTTTTTTTTTTTTTCGCCATTGTCTTGCTGCCATTCTCAACGCACAAATCGCGCATTCTACCAAACAGTTCAAGAAGACGGAAAGCAGGGACTCCCCTCTGCTCAAACCCTCGTTTGTGTACCTGCCAGACGCTCATTTCCTCCCCTAGAAGATTAGCGTCCGTCGCTCAAAACTGGAACAAAAGTAGTTTTCCCACCCCCGTTCACCCTAAGCTGAGAGTGCAGGGACGCCGTGTGCTGCATTGCGCCGCCACACTATTGCCACATGACTCACGCTTCTTCAGTGCATACCCACGCGCACAGAGTGTGGGTCACGTGATTGTTCCAGTAAGCACATAGCTTCCACAGCAATTGCCGGGGCCAAAGAGTGAACAGGGCGAAGAAAGCACCTCCGCCCTGAGATTTGAGCAACGGGCTAATCCTCCAGGGGGAGAATGGGCCACATGAACACGGCGCGCACGCCGCTCATCACCCCACAGGTACTTCCTAAACGCCCGGAGGCAATGCTGATCGCCACCACAACACCACCAACTGAGCAAAGCACATAACCACGCCCAGCCTTGCTAGCCGCCAGGAATGCTGTGAATTCTTTTTCTTTTTTGTATGCGCGGATATCTCATGACGTATCGTGCTTCTCCGCTTGTTTCTTTGAGCACTTGCCTCGCGTGCACTACTCAGCAACGCAAAATATAGCCAACCATTCAAAATGCAAACGGGCGATTATTGCCATTTACGGTTATTATCCTCATGCTTGTAAAGGGCAACTCCGCTTCATTTTTGGTTTTGGAAAAACAATGCAGTCCTCTTCAGCATCGCCTTAGGAAGACCAGACGCCAAATATTACGACGCAGTTCTGTCTAAATGCTTCTAAACGGTCCGGCAACCTTGCACTCGCCAAGTTGCCGAAATCGGCTGACCCCGAGCGGGCGACCCAGGCGCAACCACCAGCTTTGCAGTCAAGTTACGTGGCATGGGCGGAGCCAACATTGAGCTAAACGTCATCTCCGTGGCCCCCTTTGCTTGCTTTGCTTCTCCGGATCGAGCGGTAAGCCATGACGTCTAGCAACGCTGCCTCTCTGCGCTCAGCGGTGTCCGCGGATTGGCGGTGACGCGCCTGCGCAGCTCGCTTTTTGGGAGCAGGACCGGCCGCCCGCCGTGGTCCCGCCGTCACCATGCTTGGCGTCCAGCGCAACCACTGCCGTCGTCTCCCACCGTTTGTGGAGCCAAGGCTGTCTCTCGGAGCTTCGTCCACACCATGGACACCACGCGCGCAGACTCTATGCCGGAGCTGTGCAGACGCCGAACGCCGTAGACACCAAAACGTGCGAAGCAGTGCGGTGCAGAGCACGACGACACTCTCGCGCTTGCGTGCGCACGCCTGCCCCCAACCCCGCCCGTCAGGCCGCCGAGGATCACGTGACATCCTTCGTACCACGTGATGGCCATGTGGCCACGTGGCGGCTCCGAGGCTTCAATGCTAAGCCGGACGGCGCCGAAGTTTTCGGTTTCCGCTCGTGTTTAAAATGAGATGCAAAATATATATCCCATTTTTCGCAAGGGCCAGAATACGTAGTGTGTTTTAGCAGGGGCTTTGTGATTTCCGAAATTCACTATCATTATCCTGAAATCTTTCGGTATTGAGCGTGAGCTGCCCTTTGAGGGAGGAAGTGGGTTCTCGGAGAATTATGTTTGCTGGCTATCGGTCTGTTTCAATGATTTTTGCACAGTGACAAAGTTTATGGTAGCTATTGTGCTGATTTGCATAACTGCAATCAGATTTCAGACATTCTCTTTGTCAAAAGTTATTACTGACAAAAATAAAATATGATTAGCTAATTTCGTTGAAAGTTTTAAAAACCTTATTAAAAATTTTAATGAAAAAAAAGTATCAATTGCTCTCAAAGTTAGTGCCATACAAGCCAAAGCTATTTTTTAGCTTTCTTTAGCACCATATAATCACGAAAAAATTAGTGAATAGAAGACATACAATAGCGGCTACAACAATGTCTAGTCAACGAAATGCCAGCTTTATACTACCACAAAATATCATAATAAAAAATAGCTTTTTAGCTTTGCACTCTAGTTCATTCCAAAGAAAAATAGTACCAAGTTTCTGAAAATCGGCTGAGCTAAGTGAACTGCAAAGCCTTCCTGGCTGGAGAAGAGGCTGAAAAAACCAAAGATGAGAAACATGTACGGTGGCGAGGGGCTAAATCTAAGCCAGTGATGACAGTACCTTCCAGTCAAGTAACGGCCGCTTATATCCCTGCGTCATGCGCCGTACAAGGCTCTGGCGATCCCAAACACATTATTACTAGGAGTGGGCTATCTTCCAGTATTTAAAAATATATAGCAAATCAAGCTAAAAATGGGGTGAGGTATCCTCGAGATTTTACTGTATAGGCCTATATAGTAAAATCCCGGAGATAGGGGAATGAAAAGGCATCGCGAAAGATTGAAAGTACAAGCGCTTTTTAACACAAAGTGCATTGTATTATAGTAGTTTACTTGAAGTACATTTCACCCAGCATGACTTACTTTACTCTAAGTACTTAACTCCTCCCTACTTTGTGCTTTACTTCCAAGTACTTTTTAGGTGTACTTTACCCAACGCTGCTTAGAACCAAAGGACGTTGCCATGGCGCCCTCCAACGTACCACCTCTGCTTTCAGGGACACGAGTTCTACAATGCGCAGAAGAAGAACTACATCTTCCTCCACTCCTGCTTCGAAGAGCTCAAGCCACGCACAAAGAAATAAACACCCAGCCGGACATCAGAGACGCTCCTTGGCCCACACTTTTGACGGAAATGAAGTCCCAGTACACGTTTTAAAATGTGTGAATCATTTTCTTTTTTTTTATTGCCAAAACAAAACACTGCTTTCTAGAAGCTGCTTCCCTCCAAGCGTCTGCTCGCGAGTCTGTACAATGGTGGCGGTGCCACGGGAAATAAAAATCTCTCGGCATCGTGATAATAATGGCTTCCTCTCCAGAGTTCTCTCGTAAGGCATCGTGTAGTTCCGTGGTACTCTGGCACAGGCGGGCAGTATGCACATTCAACCGTGGAGTGCCGCTTCAAAATGACCAGCTGGGGCAACGAAATAGCGGCGCACCCTTCCGCCGACTTCTTCCACACGCCGGCACGTCCCATTGCACCTTTCAAACTAGGCTTTCGGCACACTGTTTCGAAGACGAGGAAAGAAACAAAGAAACAGCTGCTTCTCAAGACGGCAGCGAGAGGCACAAAGTTTGGAAACAGCGAGGGTGCCATCCTCAAAGCAAAGACGGCCCTCGCAATGTGGTCCCTTCAAAGGTGGCGGCGGCCCTCGATAAAACAACGACCGCGCCAGACCCGTCGGTCTAAAGGCCGAGCCGGCGGCCGACTAAAAATAGGCGCCCCGTGGAGCGCGCGACAAAAGATCGCGCGGTATAAAGTTACGGTAAAAATTACAAAAAGAACAATGAAACGTTAAGGGGTCGGCATCCAAAACGGTTGCGGCAACGCGTTAAGAAAGAGAATGCGGGACGGATCAGTGGAAGTCCATCGGTGGGGCGTAGGAGAAGCCTTGGAATGCGGTGTCTGCATCCTGGACGCTGGCGCTCATGGTCTGCGACCGTCCCACAGATGCTGTCGGGGGAAAAAAATTGCCTGGCTTAGACACAACACTGGTCTTGGAAAGCGCACGAGTTTGTCCAATTTTTTGTTTGCTGATTGCAAATATCTGGTCAGTTCTTCAATCAGTAGATCAGTTATCAAGATAATTAAAACTCACCTGCCTTTGTTTTCAGAAACAAAAGGAAACATCTACTTAACAAAAAAAATTATGTATAATGCATTACTAGATACTACAAAAGACAAAGAATACAATGTTAGAAATACTTTCGAGATTGGACCGTTCTTAGTGATTTTTAAGACAGATTGAAGGTTCGAATGTGTGGCAACCGAGTAATAAAACAATACACGGTTGAAAAATTTCTAGGGTTATGTTGAACAACCTGCTCTCAACATTGTATCCCTCACATACTTGCATACATATTGCAAAAACAATTTTGGTTGTGTAAATTTCCTAATACAGTAGAACCCCTCCTGTCGGGACTGGGCAGTAATTTTACTGGTACAGTCGACTCTCATTAATTCAAACTCGAGGGGGCCCAAAATTTGTTTAAATAAAGCAAAAGTTTGAATTATCAGGAGTTTCTTCCCATAGAGACGCATAGGATGGGACCTGCACGTTAGTTTGAGATTATCCGCAAAGTTTGAATTAAGAGATTTTGAATTAATGAGAGTCGAGTGTATATTGGGAGCACCTTAAAAAATCTGTTAATCAAGCTTTAAAAGGGAGTGGAAATAAAATGTTTCTAGTCCAAAAACAAATGACACAACCATAAAAATACCACTTATGCTACAGTAAACAACTTGGTTATATCAGTTTGTTTTCTAGGTGCTTTGTACTTCACAAGGAAGCTCTCGAGGCTTGTCTTGTGGGCACAGTGTTGCCCGTTAGCATCTGCTGCATTTAGTGCCCCTGAATGTCCTAAGCCAACAAGAGTTCACATCTTGTAGAAGCAGCACTTGTTCGGTTAGTTATTCGACGGTCGCGTCAGAAACTGCACCTTTGTTGCCCAACTTCCGACGAAGACCAACACAGTTCCCTGCCTTGAAATAATTATCCTGAGAAGTAACCTACTAATTAAAAACCAGATATTTGACATCGGTTCAAACGTCTGAACAAGCTTGTGCTGTTTTATTTGGCTTGGCCAATAAAATAAGGAAAAAAGTCCTAAGACCAGTCGTTCTCCCTTAAAGGCGAAGCTTAAGTGTCATCCTGTAATTTTTTCTTGTCCTACTTGAAATTGAAGAAAATATTTGCACATAGCAAGCACATTTATAAATTCCTTCGATTAGGATAGCTGCAAGAAATCTTGTTTACATAACAAAGTTAATAAATATAGCTACTAACCATATTAAAATAAATTGAGCTTGAAGTGGACAACTGAGAAAGTTGCGGAGCAACCTTCGAGAGTTCAGCTGAATTGTCATTTAAGCATGGTGCATACTAGTGGAAGGCTTGGAGAAACTACTCAATATTTTAAATATTTGGCCAAAACTATGATTCGCATTGAACTCAAAATTCCTATTTGCACAAGCATAAAAAGTAATCTTTTTATCCGCTCTACGGATGCTGAGATATCCTCCTGCCAATCTGCAAGGAGCCCAAAATTTGTGCTTTGAGAAAATGGTGCTTTAGCAACTTTACCCTGAAAGCAGTTGCATCAGGGGTGGAAGCTGCCATGCACAGACATTGTGCCACCCTCTGCGCCAATTCACTTCCCTGCGTCAGCCTGCTCCAAAACGCCATCAGTTTTTTTTGTGTTTTCTTTAAATTTATTTAGAGGTCTGTCATTGTCTCTGTCACCATGGGGACACCAGGGCGTCAGTGCGGGTGACCTGCACTAACTCGACTGGGGCCCCAACCACGGCAACTATACAGCGCCCACTTAGCTCATCAAGAGTGAGATGTCGATTTTGACTACAGTATTTGATATACCGGAATACATCAGGTTTGGTTTCGCATAGTTGATGCTGTGGATCGTGGAGTTGGTGCCTCTGCACCGGTGGGCTACCGCCACCAACATGAGCAATAAGTAACTGGTTCTTACTAGCTTTACCTCATATTTGGCTTACCATACTTTGACGCTATCGCTAATAAAACACATCGAGGAGCTATTGTTTGTTTTCTTTGCACCAGTTAAGAAACACGCCATGTTAGTTTCGCCTTGTTTTTTGCGAAATGGATGCACATGCTGCCAACATGATTAAAAATAAATGGTCTTTACTAGTTTTACCTAGGTGCCTTCATGTGCGCTTTGCTTAGGTGAGTCATCACATTTTGTTCGTACACTTTATTTTACTTTTTTGTTCAGAAGCTGCTGTGAAAGAGCGTGTCCCTGCACGCCGCCTGTATGCTTGACTGTGCTATGTTTGGTATTTTGTTTTCTATCGATTTCTTCTCAGATTTTTTACCCGTGAGCCAAGGTTTCGCATCGGGAAATACAAGGGTGGCATCACCCTAAACAGAAAGGACATCGAGAAAACTTAGTTTATCCAGCATTGTGGCAGTCATCATATTTGGACGCTTAGCAGGAAGAACGCAGCAGAAGTATGCCTGAACAATTGGTCTTGCTAACCAAAACGAAAACTATCATTAAAATGGCGTGCACGCTTTGCGCTGTGTGTTGTCTCCCGCCGTCAGACCACTGGCGAAAACAATACCTGCGATCTTAATCGAGTTATTAATTAAGGCATACACTTTGTTTTCTTAGCGGAGGAGAAGGCGATCAGGAAATGCCGTACAACACTCCCAAGGCTGATTCCTGCCTGAACGCACTATACTGCTTAACTTGCATCTAAATCTTTGCCGTCGTCAGTAGCCTTGCTGTTGTCAAACTTGGTATAGGGTTTTTATTAGAGATTGAACATATTTATTTAAAATAAAAACTGTAGTTAGCGAAGGTAGTTTATCTGACACTCTTGCAATTGCAGTTTATTTGGGATAAGACAATATGCAATGGTCTGTTGGAATAGACAGTTTGTACTGGTGGTCTGTTGTACCATTGCTTGGCCTCCAGTGCAGGAAGTTCGCGATTACACCTGACAAGGCCGGATTGGTTTTCAAAGCCTTCTAAGTAACGTTTATTCACATTTAAGGCAAGAAGAAAGGTATGTATATGTTATTGAAATATTCTGGGATGTGCATGCATTTATTTGCTATATTTTTCAAGATTTAGCAACAACAAATCACTCTTAGACACCGTGGACCTGCTCCAAAACCTCATTTCACACAAAATCACTACGTCTTGAGTTGTTCTGAAGTTTCTAGTGATTTTAATGCCCAAAACTGCTCTAAAGTGACCTTTGCTGCCCCCAGCCCTGGCTACAAAGGCTCTAGCCTCGCCTAATTCCCTCTGTGTAATATGATGCTGCAAAATTGATACCGCATTATGGCACCAATATTGACCCACAGGAATTAGAACCCAGAAGACGGGAGCACTGGGGATGCATTCTGCAATGAATGAATGACGATAACAACTAATCTCAAGTTTGCTCCAAAATTTTGACTTTTTTTTCTCAGCGTAATAAACGACCCCCAACTCGGACTAAAAATTTTGACCACCTCCTCCCCTAATACTGTTGTAAATGAATATACTTTTTACGTTAAAAATAGGTCGCGAATGTACGGCAGCGATAATAAAACGCCTGTGCGCTTAAAAAAAAAAAAAAGATCCAATAGATAAAAAAAAAAGCATTAAAAGAGCTCTTTTTTTTGAAAGTTAGCGTAGCGCAGATCTGAATACTGCGTTAGCGCGTCTTTAATTAGAGTTAAGAAGGAGAAGCCGAAAGCCCTCAGCAAGCAACCGCCGAACAAAGCTAGCCAGAAAGGCGGCAAAAAAAAAACAGTCCGGATACGATAATCCCGAAAAAACAAAGAGAACTTTTTTTCTTTTTTGCACACGACGCGGTTACGGTCACGGGGTCATGACGTCCGGCGCAAGAAGTTAGGAAGAGGCGAGTGGAGAGCGCTCTACATTAAGCAAGCGAAACAAAGGCTTGTAGCGAAAGACGGCAAGCAAACAAACAAAACAAATCCACGGATCCTAAGAGAAAGAAAAAAAGACAGAGTTTTCCTTTGCACAGTCGTAGTTCCGGTTTCGGGAGCCGGCCGCGCACGGAGATAAGAAAGAACCGGCGTAGCTCTCCGCTCTAAGCAAAGTACATAAGGCCTGCAGTTCTCTGCCTCCCTGCACTTTCGCGCGCGGAGAAGCGACCGACCCCGCCGGCAAACGCGCGCCTCGTCCTGGTGGGCGGGGTCCGGCAGCGCGTGGGCGGGGTGGGCAAACAAAACAACTTGCAAGGCGGCGGGAAAAAAAACAACAAAAAACACAGGAAGCAAGAAACAAACCATTGGGAGGAGCATTTTTTTTTAGCGCATCGCGGTTTGGTTTTGGCTTTGCTGTATCATGAGAGAAGAAGTTACGCCAGTTGTTGCATGGATAAAGGTACCGTACTATTGTGCCAGTAAATAAGGACGCAAAATTTTAATTACAAGAATAAACGCACCTTTGAACTTTGCCTCGATTTTTCAGTGCTGTCAATTAAAGTAACACAATGCAGTCAAAACTACCATTTAAAAAAAATTAATTTTTAGAAACTTTTTGACACCAAAAATTCACAAAGGTAAATGCAGTAAGCTCGTCTGGTCCTCACGCATTCTATCTGCCTGCCAAATGCGGCCCACGATATTTTCGTTTTCCCTGCACCAACGACTGCACGCGCTTGGCTGCTTCCTCATCTCGCATCTCTCTGTGTCGCCCTTTGATTGTCAAACTTTTTTGCGTCTCCGTGCGCCTCACAGATGCATTTCCAAACATTTGCTCACTGTACAGCGCATAATGGTTTTCGTTTTAGCGAACAGCATTTTCTTTCAAAATTAGCTAGTTATACTTCCTCGGTAAATGAAGCGGGAAATTGACATCATGTGACGCGCACTGTGGCACGGCGTCGTGAACACCGCAATGAGTTCTCCCCTAAATTTAGCGAGGAATTTGAAGTCTCGTTCCCGCTAAATTTGACGGGAAAATTGATGTTTTGAGACCAATGCCATGCGGTCAAACCAATGGGTACAAGAAAGGTCCCGTATAAAGCTGCCGCTTCAGAAGGCGGCACTGAACCTGGTGTACTTGTGGACACTGCAGCTGCCTCACAGTTCTGAGAACACTCACCGGGAACTGGCCCTCACAAACTCTGGGTCGATGTTCTTGAGGTCCATGCACCCGTTCTGCAAAAGAAGAGCAAATTTAAAATATACGGTGACACACATTTAAAGCAAAGGTGCAGAGAGAAGTGGAGGAAAAGTGGAGCAGTACAAGTTAAAATCTAAACGGAGTGTTTTGAATTGTTATTTTGATTGGTTGCGAAATGCAAGGGTCACTGCAACGTTAAGGAAACCCCAATCTTGAAACAAAGTTATATTTTTTTTTACTTTTTTTTCTCGATTTAGAAGTCAAACAACATGCACTGTAGGTACTACCCTCAGAAAGTGCACATTTAATAGTTACGTTGAATCAAAGTTCTATATCAGGGGTGGCTGCTGCAGCTCGCGAGCCACACAGGCCTGCTCCTTCATCAGAGGCATAGTTATCCTCCTCTCCCCGAAATGGGAGAGGAGGGGAGCCTGCACACACTCCAAATGGGAGAGGGAACGCAGGCCTGTACCTTCCACTGCATTGCCAAGAAAAGTTGTCGCGGAGTATAGCACCACCAGGGGAGAGACTGGCGAAGACATAAAAGGTATAAGTTAACCCCCTATATAAAGTGGAGAAAGGGGGGGGGTAACAAGAGTGGGAAGTGTCCGTGTCGTAACTTGCATAACCCACTTTAGCCGTCGTAAGGAACGGATTGCAATCAATACGGATAGAAACGGAGAGAGAGGAGGAGACATGAGCGCAGAGGGACGTCGGAGCACCGAGCTCTGGTTAGAGTGATTAGTGGGTAGATGCGAGGCTAGCTGCTTTGAGGCTCGTTCATTTTACCCGCACCTCCTGCACCAGCTGCACTCCGTGCACACCACCGTATTCGATTTACGAGTGCGGCCTATCCCAAAACACAACCGGAAGTACATTGCCCTGCACTTTTCTGCGCTGCGCCACTTTTCTGCTCCAGTGCAGGCTGGTGCAGGTAAATCGGACGAGTCCACTGTCTCTACTCACCGTTCGAACGCATTTGAACGGTGAATCGGCATATCCTACACGGCAATGCGAATTTATAATTTATTTTTTTTTTTCAGATGTGGACCTTAACTGCGCAGATGTAGGCTGTACCGACATTTATGACGCAAGAACCATCGGAAGAAAACCTGCCGATGGCCTCTCCTCTTACGGTAGTCCGAAGACGGTCTAAAGTGCCACGGCACAAGTTCGCTGCCGCAGCTATTTGGCACACCGTTTTTCACGGCACTTCCGTGACTATGTGCGACTTATATCGCGTCCTCAAACGACGCTGGTCCCTCGATTTCCGCCTGATGGTATTGCCGACAGTGTCACGCCCTCGCCAGCCGCAATCCCGGCGTTAGCCCAGCGGGCAGAGGAGGGTGTCGGCAGGACGCCCCATGCGGACTTAAGCCGTCTCAGCCATTAAGCTCGGCCATTAGGCCGGAGGACGGGTCGCCCTCCAACTTAAAGGAATACGGGAGGTTCCACGGCGAGGAGTTGGGATGCTGCGACGACGGCGACATTCGCGTTCACTTGTACTTCTCTGGCCAATCGCTGGGATTGCGACGTGTGACTGTGTGACACGCCGGTAGCCGCAACGTCATTTGCCACCGCTTCGGGACCGCTTTCAACGCGTGAGCTGGATGGGACGCCAGACATTGACCGGAGGCACGGTACAGGCACCGCGGTGCAACCGAACCCCCGCGACCTGACGTCCCGTCGGAATGCGAGCACCGCCACTCGCGCCGCGCGTGCCCGTCCGGCGAGACCCACCAGGTTGGGGCGGTAGGGTGGCGATATCTTCTTGGCCTCCAGGTCCTGCCAGACGATGGGGTTGAAGAACTCGTGGCGTTTCACTTCGTCCCCGTCTTCCGCGTGGCCCAATCGCAGTGTCCGGTCCTTCTGCAACAGCTGCGTCGCACGGGGAAAGCAAAGGCACGGCTGTGGGCGGCACATATGTACGGTGGATGGCGGTGAAAAAGTATCGGGCACTTTATACCCTGGGTCCAGAGGTGGGAAGAACCCGCGGGAATCATATAATCTATTTTTACTACGCTAAAGTATACCGTAGGGCATTACCGAAGTAAAGTCTGTTATTATGGAAATAAATATAATTGCTTGATTCTATGTATAAACTCTGAATTATTCAGACTCAAGGGGCTGTCATCAGAAGCATGCGATTACGATAGTCGCGTCACGGTAGTGGTTCTTAACAGAAGCATTTTGCAGAGATATTGCGAAATGCTTCTGTTCTACAGTACAATCCACTAATAACGATACCACATATATACAATATACCACTTATAATCGATCAGTTTATAAAGTTTCTAGACTAGAAACGGCCAGTTTCTAGTCCAGGTACAACGATAATCGTGTTATAATGATTGCATTTTCGAGTTTTCTCATTATCGTTATAGGTGGATCTGCGACTGTAATCAGTGTCAGCTTACCCAAGCACAGTGCGCAAACTTTTTTACGTGCTAACTTTTTTATGCGAGACACGGAAGCTGAGAACACGAATCCCCTCCGTGCGCCAACAAAACCAGCCGCGATCGCCTCCATCCCAGTACGTCTACTTTATCTGCCCGTGAGTGCAGAGATATCGGATGACGAAAAAGTGAAAAATACCTCTCGTGTACATTTCATCAATTACTGACACCGATCAATGTCGCCCTGTGGTGACTTCCGGACTGCCTAACGTGCAAGCGCTTCGTGGAGGCATATTCCAGTGCAAAGAAACAAAGAACACTGCGGCGCATTGCCGCCGCTAGCCACTTTACGGTTACGCGGGGACGCGAACGCGACTCCCATGGGTCGAACGACGCAAGAACTCACGAAGCGACGCTGGACGTGAATCAGTCTTCTAACATCAAAGGGCTGAACCTTTACTCCGGAGCGAGATTGAGAAACACTGCCGCGGAAGGCGCGGACGTGGCCGAGACGCTGCAGGTGCATCGGAAGAGGTCGGAGCGGGCCACGCCTTGCGATGCGACGCAATGCGGACCCTTGTCCTCGGTGGCACTGCCAATCGGCTGCCAAAACGAACTGGAGCCCCCTTCAGCCGTCGTACGGTACCCAATGGTGCAACGTGCGATATTTTCCCGCTAAAGCTGGCAGATGGTGGCCATGTTACACATTATTACGTCGTGATGTCGCATTACGCCGACGCAACGCAGACACTGCCAGATGTCGGTGTCATGTGACATCATGCGACACTGACGTTTACTTATCTGGTCACGTTACTGTGATCTCAGTGTGAATGACAACAATTACGCGGTCATCGACATGCTCACATGATCATATGACACCATCTCGAGTTTCATGGTCACACAATGATGTGACATAATGGTATATGGTCATGCGATACTGTGGCATCAATCTACACAATCATACGACACCGTGACATCGAGGTACATACAGTAAATCCCCTATTAACTCAAAGTCATAAAAACCGATTGAAACAGAAATTTTGAGAAAGCGGAGCACCAAATTTTTGAAGTACCGACCGCAGTACTAGAAAATCTAGCGCCGCTGTCGAAGCGAGACGGGAGGCGGCTGTGGAGAGGGTTGGATGAAGGCGATGCGACAACGGTGTGGTGACTACAGCAACCACGGAAACAAGAGAACCGATAGAACGCCTCAAGCCAGCACAAGTGTAGAGAGAAAGATAGAAAAAGAAAGAAAAGTTGCGGGATATGGGAAGAAAGCAAAAATCAAGAAAACAAGCGTCCTTGAACCGCCCTCTTAGCTCTAGCACGTCGCGTTCTGCGCACTCGGAATAAGTCTGCGGCACTTCCTTCTGTTCTTTATTTTTCTCCGACGACCCTCTCTCTCATTGTTTGCGTTATTTTGAGGTCGTGACCGCTACGTCCGCAATGGAGATAAGCTTTCTCTTGGCCTAAGTGTCCTTTCGGGAATATTTTATTTTTTATTTTTGCAGGAAATGTTTTGAGATATCCAATGCCGGTCCCGGAAACATTTTCAATATAAGCGATGTCAGAATACATGGTGACTATGGGGATTAATTTCGCAACGCAGCAACGAAAGTTCCGACTTAAACAATCTTTCGAGATATCCGTGTTCGAGTTAACGAGGGTTTACTGTAGTCGTGCGACACTGATGTGAGGTTTGCTGGTCATGACGAGTGACGACAGTGTCTGAACAAGGCCACAAGCAAAGCCAGAACCTGCCCGCGTTATTAGTATTAATACCCTTGTTGGATTTGTTTGAAGCTGCCGCTAAAGAGACACCGACACCCCCCCCAAAATATTTTTTTCATTTTTTGCCAGGCGCTTATTATGTGGTGTGGATAGGATTGCCCAATTAATATTTTGCAACAGAGTAGCGTATCTTTTTAATAAAGCCAAAAGACGCAAGTGCTCAAAACCGAAACCCGCCGCACGGATGGTCGATAGTGTAGAGGAGAGAGTGAGTGGCGGAAGTCACGTAACTACACCCGACCGCTGACGCTTTTTTCTTTTTTTTTTCCTCTGCGTAGCGGACAGCATGCGTAGCGGGAACTGTTTGCCGTGCGATTCTTTTGCAGTTATGTTTGTTCCGCTCGCTGTTCTGTACTCCAGTGAGTTGCTTTTGTACATTGAGGAGTTGGAGATGGTAGTGAGTGCCCGTGGTGAGTTTCCATGATCGGCTCCAAAAGAATACCCCCAAGATGGTTGCTGAAGAGCTGGCTCATATGTCCTGCAGCCCGAAAAAAGTGGCATTGTGCAGCAGAGTTTCCAAATATCAACGGATCGGGACCAATGGCTGGCTGCAATTCCAGAACATTCACGGGCACCTCGGAAAGCGGACCTACCTGATTTATACGCTCCTTGCATTTTTGTGGAAAGTGATGCATTGAGTTCGTCAGGTGTCAAAAGAAATCCCATCACCATTTACTTCAGCGGACGTTTCGTCCACAACATTTGTTTGTTATTTTTGTTTGTTTCTTCAGTGATAATTGTAAAAAAAATGTAAACATTGGAAAATGTTTGGAAAATAAAAAAAGGACGCTTCCACTGGGATCGAACCCGGTCCTGCCGCATGTGAAGCGGACGTGCGTTCCCACTTGAGCTACTGGGGGATTTCTTCTTAGAAATAATTCAGTCGGTAAACTAAGTTGGAAAGTTTGCTGCCAATATTCCTCCAGCAAAAGCACTCCCGGGTCGAAGTCGGGAAGCACTCACGCATTGGCTTACATTCGCACCTAGTAAAGAAATCGTACTGCGCGCATATCCAACTTGAAGTAGACACGCCGTGGCTTGACGCTTGGCGCTGAGCGATGTCTTCAACCACGGGAAGGAGACCGACGCCTGGCGACGCCTTCGTGCAAATCGGCTTGGTGGTCGGGCGTGATCGCATCAGGATGAATACCAACCCTTTTGATCAGTCCCAAATTTCTCTTTAAAGGTAGACAGAATTCGCCGGTACCGCTGTAACGCACAGTTCTGAAGTAGAGGTCCCGCGCTCGATCGTCCGCTAGCACGTCGCCCCGCGAGTCCATTACGACACGCGAAACGACGCATGCACAGAATGCTTCCGGTTCTCTGTGGAACTTTTTTTTTTTTTTTTCAATCAGCTTATTTGCAGCTTTTTAGAACCAATAAAAAATGGGTTTCATGTCTTTTCTATTTTTAATATTAATCTGTGTGCCGTTCAATGACCCAATGACTTTGATTAAATTTGGTGGTCGCAGCTGAAAGCTTAGGAAAACGGCCGTGATCACGGAATAAGAGAGTGAGCGAGACTCTGAACCGCCAGTTCTTGATCAGCGGTTTTCGGGCGGAAGAGAAACCAATTTCGAGTCGCAAATTCTGTTCTGGGTAGTTGAACTCTCCATATGTCACGCGCTAACTTAAAACCTCGGCGAGCATAAACACCCTGTCAGGGTCTCTTTAATAATTATGTTTGCTCTAGCGTGTGCCAATGACACTGTTTTGCTAATGTTTTGTCTTTTTTCAATGTGTTTAGTTACCTACTCCCCTCCTTAGTGCTCTCTGGGCCCCGAGGATACCAGTAATCGATAAATACTGTAAAATCCCGTAAGAACGCCCGCTCAAAATGAAGAGATAAATGGTGGAAAAAATTGGGTGGGCTGACTTCTGAGGATGCGATAGCAAACTTTTATTAACAATCAGCAATAAACAATGGGGCACCCGCTTCAAACCACGCAAAATGGGAACCGACGCCACAGATTGCGGACACAGCAAACTCGCGGTCCACGGTGTCAATAAACAAGAGAGAATTCGCTACGAACTCCCTGTCATGGGAACAGATATCGCAGATGACAAACGCGGGAGATTCGCGCTTCACGGTGCGACAAGCGTGCGGGAAACCGCTACAAACTCGTACATCAAGGGAACCGATATCGCGTGCGCAAATCACAAAAAAAAAAACATTGTGGGAAGGAGTTTTGAACACGGGAACGGATACCGCAGGTCGCGGGTGCAGCAGGTTTGTGTGTCGCGGTGCGATGAACATGAGGCAAGACGCCGGGAACGAGCTCACGTCACGTGTACCAGCGCTGCAGATCGCACGCGTTGATGAGATTCCCGCCAGACATCACGTGATTGATCATTGGGAATCTGGGGAGGGGCGATGTTTCGGAATTTTTACGTTATGAATGTTCAGCCCAAAAAATGCAATGGGTGATCTATCGGGGCGGGCTTTCGCAAGTTTTTACATTAATAAAAAAGTTTGCTCCGGCTAGCGAGTCCTTCCGGAAGGGCACTGGCGGTTTAAAGCCCGCACGCGAGGCCAGGCACGCTGCGCGGCGCAGTACGGGCCTCGTCAATGTGCGCGCGAACAAAAAAGCTTCTCGAGTGGTTCTCACTGGCCTCCTACTACCCGAGTCGTGTTGCGCCACCTCGTGGCGTCCGTCGGGAATGTGAGCGAACGTTCGAAACACTTGTCCCGAGGCGAGGTGGCGCCGTTCGGACACCTCTCTTCTTCCGCCGTGGCTTTGACGAAGTCATGTGGTCACATGACACTGCGACTTCAAGCTATGTGGTTACATGAGACTGCGACATCAAGCTACGGGGTCGTGCGAGACCATGACATCCAAGTTACGCGGTCACGCAACATTGACGATCAAGCTACACGGTTGTGCGACGCCGTGCATCCCTCAGAAATTATGCGAAGCCTCGAGGTCATTGCACCCTTCCCTCCCCACCGGTGCCAATGGCGGGACACTCATTCCAACCCCAAGCAGCTTACGCCGTGGCAATCCACAGCACAGCATATAATGCATTCTCACCCCTTCCAAGATGTTGCGGGCAGCCAGGGAGATGTTGGTGCGCAGCTTCAGCTGCTTGTGCAGGATGTTGTCGTACATCTCCGTCGTGTCTCGGCTGTAGAACGGCGGCTGCGGGAGAGATCGGAACCAAGCGGTAACCTTTCGTACAGCGTACATGACGGTCGAGTTTCTGGGCGAGTCTTAGAGCCACCAGATACGACCTCGCACGCTTTCGGGCAATGCAGGGTTCATGGATCACCGCCGTAACAAACCGGGAAAACTCATAGTGCGGAGGGCAATGCAGGAGCGATCAGCAGTGAAGCACATTGCACGGCAGACGACAAGAAGCTCAAGTCCACTGCCCGAATCTGTCACAACGGTGTGGAACAAAGTACAACTTTTCGGGCGATCGGAATGCTACGCATAGTACAGCCCGTGCGACAAAACTTTGCCTCGAATGAGCCGTACCACTTCTAAAGTGCTACTTCTAAATTGAAGGAAAGCTCGACAAAAACGAATGCTCCTATTCCGTACATGGTCACTCAGTTGCATCGAGAAAGCACCATTAAATGGAAAGGATTAAAGGAAGAAAATAAACACTTCCCTTTCACTTTTCTACTCGTGGACTGATTAAAACCAGTGTACAAAAGCTCAGGCTTCACATTTTGAAGAATGTAAGGCTGAAAAAAGTTAATTCCCTCAAATATTTAGAAACCACCGAAAAGGCACTTCTCAGTTTAAATACAAACTGAATGAAAACATATTTTATCTTTCGAATAATCGCACATTCCCAAAAATGACATTTTGAGGCAGTGATGCCGCCTGTTGTAACCTCTGCCAGAGGGACAAACTATTTATTTAGGCGAAAGCTGCTTTAAACCATGTACCGGTTGTCGGGACACTTGGTGAGCCAACGTACAAGCCCCAAGATGCGAGAATCCGTGCGCGGGCCAACGGTGTCTATAACGATGGTCACAGCCATCTGCTAAACCCACCGTAATGATAATAATAACTACTACAAGGGACAGCTTATTACGCTGACTCTGCACGCCAACCGTGTTCCATTTAATGCAGCCCGATATCGCTTTGTGCAGCACAAGCACTACCAAAATGTAAAACGACGGTACAGCAGTCCCACATCGTCATCTTGTAGCAACACACTTTTCAACTTCATAACGGCAGCTGAGGAACACCTTATCATCTATGCACTGGTGGAATAAAGCACCACAGGGGCCCACAGACCTCAGTAAGGATAAGTGCACATACGTACTAAGGATTGCTTGCCACGTAGTATCTAGTTATGCATCAACAAACGGCCTCGGATCTTGCCAAATGGTTCTCACACATAAGCACGCAAATGCTTCCGGTTAAAAAACCGGCAAAGGTTAAAAAATGCAAAATAAACTTACAATTATTATTATAATCACTATTATTATTATGAAACTGGGGCAACACCTTACTTAGGTGTAGGAATGGTCAAGCGAATCTGGGAGTTCAAGGAACCCCTATGGCTTCACCGCCAGACTTCTACAGAACCAGTTTGAGAACTCTCGATCATGTGCTGTGCTACAGTAATGTGCAACGTGCACACACACAGACATTTTGGCAGTGTCGCCAGAGGGAGTGACTCACCAGACCGTAGAGCATCTCGTAGAGGACGGCACCCAAGCACCACCAGTCGACCGTGCGGTCGTACGCCTCTTTCCGCAATACTTCGGGGGCCAGGTACTGCAAACGTCCGGGAAAATAAGTTTAACACTCGACGCATAACCCCGCTTCGTAGACCGTACTCCATTTCACCTTAAGGATGAACCGCAGCAGACGCTACAAGCCATCCCAGCCAATCCAGCACTGTGAACGTATTGTGTGACTATGCGTTCTGCGTGCTGCTGCACCCTTCCTGAAGGTTGCGTGACGCTCGCACGGCATTCGGTTGGCTCCAATGCTTCGTAGCATCTGCTGCAGTCCATTATAAGATATAACAGAGTATAGGAACAGTTCACAGCAAACAGGAAAATGGGACATCTGCCTTACTAAGGGGTTCGTGCACTCCTTAGCCGCGTAATAAAAATGGAAGTTAAACAATTGTCAATGTGAAGTTGAACCACACCAATGTCTCCTCTGAGCAGTTATGACCACGAATGCTAGCCCCGTATGCATATTCCTTTCTGATCCAATGAATTTGCCTTCGTGCCTGCTAAGAGGGTTAAAGCTGCTAGAGCTTTAAGACTGATGCAAAGAAACGATTGATTAATGCATTATTGGCAATAAGCCTTTTTTTACGCACTACTATTCAAAGTATTTGCTCGGAAACTATTTCAAATCAGTCACTACATTCGCTTCCACATAGCTTTAATCTACTATTCGCTCAAGCCTAAAAGAAAACTTTACACGCTTTGAAACGGCAACTTTTCTCATTCTGAAGCACGAAGGCACATGTAGACCACGCATTTCCATTTTGCTTCTTTCCTTCTTCCTCTCGCCTCTCTTTTGATGTCTTTGTAAGTTGAGAGAAGAGACCACACAGAGGAGTTTCTTCCTCGCAGAAAGCACCACGAGGTTCTGCTGCTCAAACGTGACAGGACGGAACTGACCTCCGGCGTCCCACAGAATGTGCTCGTTGTGTCCTGCTCCCTGAGGCCTTCCTTGCAGAGGCCAAAGTCAGTCAGGACAACGTGACCCTGGGGACCAACAGAAGGAAAGTGAGCGAGTCAGAGTAATACGCAACTGATTGCCAATAGAGCAGGTCCAGAAAAGACGCACAGATATTGGCCCAACAGTGGTGCAAGTGGTATGCAAATTATTTTTTTAAATACCGGATCGGCCATTTTATTTGCTCTATCACTTTTCTGCTATCATCTCGGCGAATATTAGGATTGGGACATTTTTAATGCCAAACTAGGTTTTGGCTTAATTCCAGATTTTATTTCATTTTACCTCGTCACATTCAAGCCAAAACAGTAAAAAAACAGAAATAAAACTTGCGTTGAAATTTCGTCCTTATGTTGGCCTTTGGGTCAAGAATCTTTCTCTGCTATAAAATAGTGTAGGTTTCTATAAATGCACCATATTTATGCAAAAAAAACTCTGCTAATGCTCAGGATTCACAGTGCAATGAAACTGAACTGGTTCGACAACTACCGTTGAAATCCACCAGGAGGACATGTCAGTGCCCCTCCAACTAACTAGCATGTCGGCTCAAGTGGCTCACCTGTGCGTCGAGTAGAATGTTTTCTGGTTTCAGATCCCTACGAGAAAACAAAGAGAAAAAAATCCTCAAACATGGGAGGTAATAGACGTTGCAGCCTGCTTCAAGTTGCCCAATACCCAAAGGAGAAGGTGACCGCACGATTACGACACACGGCCCGTTGCGCCACCTCAAACTCGGAAGAAAATTAGAGTAAAACCTATTTTACATGGAGCCCCGACATATAGTATAACTTTGCACTGTTTCAGAGTATTTAAAGCAGTTTTCTAGTCTTCCAGCAGGTGAAACCTTCCTACAGGCGAAATTTTCCGATAGGTGAAACAGCTTTTTCTGGTACCTTTCAGCACCTGATTCTACCAAACGATGAGCAGAGAATGTAAAGGATCTCTCGAGATCATTCTTTTGGGCGTATCGCTGCGCATAATTGGATTAAAAACATGTTTCAGTGAACACTGCTGAAACAACCAGTGCCCATGGTCACATGCCAAACTTTTACCTATAAGTTGACTGAATCAAGAGGAAATGGTGTTTTAAGATTTTAAGGGCTGTAGCCCTTAGTTGCCAGCAGATATTAAGCAAGCCAGTTGGCACTGTAGCTCATAGATAGAAAAGATAACCCACCAAAGCAAAGCAGTATTTAGTAATATAATCATAGTTTATTCACATACATTCAATTTCACCTCACAAAATGACTGAGCCGCACTGTCAAGAAGCTAACTGACGTCTGATGCTGAGAGAAAACCCTTGGCCCTTCGGGTAAAGTCATAAAAAATTGCTTCTATCATTAAGATATTTAGGCAGCAGAATTGCGGCATACGGAGATGCACGGTAGATTGGTGCAACAATAATCAGACACTACAAAGGCCGGTACGATTATTATGCATGCCCATTTTTATTTATTTTATCTATTTATCTGGAACATAACGCCAGTCGCAAAGGTTAATCAGCTCTGTAGGTATGTTAAACTAAAAGCACCCTGAAGTATTAGATATATATTATCAAGAAAAGCAGAAGACACATTTGCACTATCTACAGCCTTTGCTGACAGACAGTTCCATTCGTCGATACATGTAACGTAAGAAAGAGTTTCTAGAAGATTCTGCGTTAAAGTGATGAGACAAAGAAAAACCCACCCTTTGGGAATGATTATCTACGATTAATGCGAATAGCATCAAACGGTGCGGAGTTATGTCGCGTTCGTCAGGCGGCCGGCACACTCTAGATACGCCAGCCCACTCTTGAGGCGATTCTAAATTTGTTGACACTTTCACAGCCCTGCGCACGATCTCCGCAGCCCAGCACGTGCGTTTGTGTCACTTAGGAAGGCGAGCAAAGCACGCGCCATACGCACAAACACTCAAAATGGTACCGACCAGACTTTCTAGCGTCTCAGCTAGTCTCAACCAACGGTATCTAAACGGTTGTTTATATCTTAGCATAGGACGCTTTACAGCGCTACAGAGCAGCCGGTGCGCGCGCGTCTCCATGCACGAGGGCTCATTCTCGCCTCGTGAGGCTGAGCACGGCCGCTACATCACCCTCTCCCGAGCGCGGAGAGGGTGAGCTAGCGGCCGTGCTCAGCCTCACGAGAGCGGAATGAGCCCTCGTGCATGGAACGCGCGCGCACCGGTAGCTGTGACAGCGCTCTAAAGCGCGTCCTATGGTAAAGATATAAACAACCGTTTAGAGTGCGTTGAATGACTGCCTTCATAGCTCTGTGGTTAGCGCGTCTGCCTGCTGATCAAAGGGTCAACGGTTCGAATCCCAGCCGGCGCCGGTCTTTTTATTTATTTATCGACCCGCGAGCGTAAGAGGTTAGATAGCCAGATAGATAGATAGATAGATACATAGACGAAAAGTGCGTGAAGTGTCCAAAGAATGCTATTCGCATTAAAAAGCATGCAAAATAGGCCTAGACAAAAATTAGTTTCGGTGTGAGCAACCAGCAGTCACTGGGTACACTATATCGGCAGAGCACGCTTTTTCTATTCTGTCTGACAGATTGCACTGTTTTGAGTTCAATGAAAAAGCTGAATTTGACAAGCATAACTCAAAATAAACGAACAAAAATGGCTCGAAAGAACTGCAAAACTTACAGCTCATAAATTTATGACTAATAAAATGAATTGCAGCCCAATACGATTACGGTTCTCCCAATAAAAACATGACCCTCGAGCGAAAAATTTGTGGCTCACTCATAAAAGAAAGAGGACCGGTAAAAAGCTGATCCTCACGATACAGAACATAGAAACTTTCAGTAGGATGGCTGGAAGTTTCGTTTGGCCATCAATTTTTCTCACATACAATTGTTACGCAGGGACGATATCCAAAAAGCAAAAGTCGCACCTAGGGCTTCAGAGTAACGACACCCGAGCCATTTCGGTGCTTAAAATCATGGTTGCCAATTCCCTTGAGCTTTATTTGAAATTGCAGGAAAAGGTTTTTCCTCTCATTCCCCCGCAGGTTTTTCTCCTCCGGAGATGTTAAAACAATTCAGGACGACAGTTCACAAAACTGTATTGCCCGAGCTTCCCCACATCGTATCGTAAGCTCGGGAAGTAGCGTTTTTAAGTGTCGCGATCGCCAATCGCGCCCACTCCGCACTATGGGCCCCGAAATGGCGGCTGCTGCAACAGAATCTGGGAACGGAGTGCCACTACACTATGCGTGGCTATTTGGTGGCTCTAGTCACGGCATGCGCGAAGGAGGCCGCAGGACACAGTGCCTAGGCGTGGACGCTTACCTGTACATGGTCCCTTGGGAATGCAGATAGGAGAGTGCGCAGGTGATCTCGGCCGCATAGAAGCGCGCCCTGGGTTCTGCAAAGCACCTCTCCTTCTGCAGGTGGAAGAACAACTGCAAGAGAGATCACAGGTGCCCTCTGAATGCACCCTTCTCAAACAAAAAAGAAATGTCTAATACGAGTCATTACGATGGTGGTCATCTGCACTTAGTGCCCGATCTAAAATTGCGGGCTTCGGAGCATTTTGTGCTGTCTAGCTCGGACGAATTGCCGTGGTTGCAGTCATATGACACCACTGGTCTAAAAAGGGGTCGCTGTCATTGAGGCCCCTTAACCCTTTCTTTCGTCTAATTGTCCTTGTGTTTTGTTTCTTTTGCCCTGTTTTCTCCTGTTGCCAATATTTACCGACTGGCCCAACCACAGACTCTATTAGTAAGCTTAACCTTTTGACGGTAACCGCTGTACATGTATGGCGGTGATTACATCTGTCAAAGTGCCAACTTAAACACAAAATCACTGTGTTTCGCCTCTGCTGGGGTTGTTTATTGATACGTGCAAGATGAGTCGCTTCGCAAATTGGCTGCTCTGGAGGTATTGGCAAGTGGAGCGCTGACTCTTCCAGTTCAGAACCTGAAACAGCCAAAATGTTTCTGCGGTAGCGGACGCACCAAAATGAAACCCAATGTGAAGAAAGGTGACAAGCTTTTTACCTTCAATATTTCCATTTGATGCTTCTAAACCTGAACAGCTTGCAAGTACTGTATGTGTTTCCGCTAAATAATTCAGGAAAAAAGCCTGCGTGCTTATTCTTACTTTTTGCGCGCTTACTCTTGCTGTTTGAGCTACAGTAATACCTCGTTAACTCGAAGTCATAAAAACTGTGAAAAAATTCGAGATAACCGAAATTTCGAGATAAGCAAAGTACCGGAATTTGTTTACCTCTGATCGCGCGATGTTCTAAATAAAAATTCTAACAATCGCGGCAACATCAACTTCTCTGATGAGAGCAACTTTGCTCTCAAGCGTCAGTGATTTGCACTGTTTGGGCTCCGCCATCTTCACGGTCAATCGAGTCACGCGCCAACAACATCAGAGAATTCACAACCGATGACCGAATTGAACACTTCACCCTTGCTCGTGTGGCGCCGCAAGACGATCGAAACACCCGTAAAAAAATGACGGACAAGCAACAAAGAGCAGCAACACTCGAAACGAACGAGACACCTCTGAAAAACACGAGACTCACGACGACCGACGACCGGACCGGGAAGGGAAACGGAAGAACCCAGGAGCAAAGAGAAAACGAAAGACAGAGCGGAACAAAACGCTCAAGAGAAAGGGGGCACCGAACGCCAGGCATCCCGGCTTGCGAGCGATTAGCTTGTCCAAATGGAAATCGTAAAAACAAAACAAACAACAAAAAATGAAGAAAAAAGAAAACAACGTTTTTGAGTCGCACATCTCTCCGCGTCTCCGTACACCGCACCCGCGGTTATTTTTTTAATTGTTTTCTTGCGCTTTCGCGTTTTTTTTTCTCATGCGCGTTTTTTGTCTGTTTTTTTTTTGCGCGCCGCGCACATTTTTTTTTTGCGGCAGTTTTTGTTGTTTATTGTGTTTTTTTTGCGATTTTCGCTGACGAGTATTCGAGATATCCGAAGTCCGTCATGAAAACCTTTCGAGATAAGCAAGGACAAAATGCATTGTGCCTATGGGAGCTCATTCCGTGACAAGGAAATTTTACGACTTAACCACTATTTCGAGATAGCCGTGTTCGAGTTAACGAGGTATTACTGTATATTTGCAGGTTCAAGCACTCCTTCACTCTTTTTTTTTTTCAAAATTAGGGAAGCATACAAGGTGTATACTATATTCTTACAGAATATGAGGTAATGTTTGTTTTATGCTCATTGCATCTTCATTCATCAATCCTGTCCCGAGTTCTCCCTTCCTTGGGATTCAGCCCAAAACGTAGCGGTAAGTGTTTCCCCGCTAAACTCTGTAGGTAAAATGTGAATTGATGTGCAATCAAACACCAATTCAATTTCCCCGCTAAATTTCGATGGGAAATTACGCGCTGCACTTTTCCGCAACACCCTTTCATTGGGCATGCGATAATGAAATCCCTACCTCCAAACTGTGGCGCCCGGGATGCACCTCTAGCGTCCCATCCCGCCCACGCGTCGAAAGCGGTCCAAAGGGGACACAAAGGATGGCGCAAAAGCCGGAGCGTCACGCCGTCGGACACCACAGTCCTGGCGGTCGGGTGCGGGAAGTATCGAAAGCAAAAGCACGAGAAGATGCGAGTGTCGCCATGTCGCCGCAGCGGCGTCCCGACCCCCCGGATGCCGAAGTTTCCGTCGGCCAGCAAAGCTGAAGAGCGACCTGAATCAAACGGGCGTCTGCCTCGTCCACCACCGCTGCTGCGACACCGCCACGACCGGCGTTTTACAACGTCATCATGCGGAAATCGAGGCACCGCATTTTTTAACCAGGTAAACCAAGGTAAACGCGCCGGTCTGAGAAGCTGTTCCGGCCGCTGCGCTCCAAATGCGACTCTGCGCAGAAGCCGCTCCTTCGCGTCTCGGAGCAGCCGTGCCACTAAGCGAGACGCTCGCGTCCCGCGGCTCGCGAGGCGACCCACCTCGCTCCGTTGACGTAGTCGAGGACGAAGTAGAGCTTGTCCGACGTCTGGAAGGAAAAGTGGAGGCCCACCAGGAACGGGTGGTGCAGGTTCTTCAGCAGCACGTTGCGCTCGGACATGATGTGGTTGCGTTCGTTGCGCTTCAGGATCATCTTCTTCTGCAGCACCTGCGCGCAACCACGGGCAAACGATTCCTTTTGAGCCGCTAGAGGCTCACGAGAGGAAGGCGAGAAGACAGCAAACCGAGCGCACTTTCTGTGGCAATTTTCGGAGTGCACGAAATTGGTGCTCTGGCGTTCACGTTTCTATATTATTATTGTTCTTCTTTGGGTAAAGAAAGGGCAGTAGCACCCGCTACGTGGTACACACAAACCCTACTACCTCATGCGGGCTTCACTAACATTAATGATAACAATCTGTAATTAAAATTCTCCAAAAACAACTGCAATGGTCTTTCGATTGGTAGCACATCCACATGAATGCTATAAGCGAGAAAAAATATATAAGGAATCACCGAAGACACACTTATCCAAATCACTGCAAAACACAAAAATGAAGGATAGTTTGTAACTAGTGATTCGTTCAATAGGTGGCAGAACGAAGAGGCTTTAACTTACATTTTCGAAGGCAAAATACTAAAAAGATTGTACCGTATATTCCAGCACGCTTTTACAAACGAGCCTGCATTTGCCTACACCAGACGTGGGCACAGAGCGTGCGCAGGATCCAGACTCGCCCGAGAGAGAAGCGTCTGCACATGCGCAGTACCATTACCAGCGCCACCGCAGCAGCGTGACAGAGTCCCGGTTGCCTACTCAGACAAGTCGACCAATGCGACATGCAACTACCAACGAGGCATTGTCAGTCCCTGGAGTTAGCTAGGGAGCTTTAATCATTGAGCAATGCATTCTGCGGTAGGTACTCCAGCGAAAAGTACTGGCACGAGAACTGCACGCTAAAGGGTCTTACTTTGTCAGGCTGAAACACTTTTCAAGGCCTTGCATGTGCCTGCAGTACCAAGAACCAATGAAGCTAAAACTCTTTCCAACATTACACGAGGGACGTTCCCTACATTTTGCTCATATTTCGCAGCTTCCGCCCTCTTGGGGACGAACGAAAACCAGAGGGGCGGGCCCGGCGGCGGCAGAGCGGAGACGGTGGCAGGGACTGTCGGCCTTGGTGCCTCGCTGCTGCTATTCACCGCATGGTTCTGGTCGGCCATGTTCGTGCGTGAGGCAGTTTTGATGAAAGAATGTGAGCGCGTTAAAATGGGAACTCTCGCGTTCCGCCTTGCAACAGCGTTGCACGAAGGGACTGGGATGTCTAATTTCGTTAGGGACTTTTCGTACGTCAGATGTGCTGTCGGATTTCTGGTCTTGCGGTCCTCGGCTCGATCTGTGCTCAACGTGACGGCAAACGTTCCCACTAGTATTGTGTAGAGCTCTCACGTGCGGCCTACGAAGGGTGTATTCTTCGCCCCAAGTTGGAGAAAACTGGTCGCGCAACGGCATGTCGAGCAATAGACATCGGGAATGGGTTTGCGTTTTAAGGCCGTTACAAAGGATCCTGACCATTTGCTCCAAGCACTCTCAAAAGACAGAATATGCGTACTTGCTTTCAGGTAATAATAAAGGCAAAAAAATAAATGCTCGAAGCATTTCAAGCGCCTCCAAGTTAGCCAGCCGTTCTGGGACGAGGGCTTAGAACAGGGCAGTTTTGGTGAGGCAAATCGCAATGTTGCATATAACACGGTACACAAATGTACAGTACATAAAATATTTATTTTTGACAGAGCAATAAATAACATCCCTAAACATGCTGATGACGTGAATAGGCGGTTTTAGCATAGCGTTATTGC
The DNA here is from genome assembly GCA_037355805.1 of Ixodes ricinus. Taxonomy (NCBI): domain Eukaryota; kingdom Metazoa; phylum Arthropoda; class Arachnida; order Ixodida; family Ixodidae; genus Ixodes; species Ixodes ricinus. Next base: position 62,643 of record JAZHYW010030911.1, on the reverse strand, counting down.
AGGCTACCGTGAGTAGCAACAACGCTCTGGCGTGTGCTGAGAATTATGCTTCAAAGGTGCGGCGCAAGCTTTCGGTTGCAATGCTGCACCATGCGGTAGCCTGGGGTCACGCTATCCCAAAACTTCCTATCAATAACCATTGCACAGTTTGATTACGCATTGCATTACACTACAACCGCGACGGCGAGCGAGTTGCGAGCCTGTGACACGAAAGACCTCAATACTGTGAACGCTATTCTTCCGGAGCATGATGGTCGCCATGCGCGGCTCACTTTTTGGAGCACTAATGGGCAGGCAAAGCGCTAGCACCACAATATCTTCAACACCCTCAAAAGTATTTTGCCAGAAACTGTGACGTGGCCAGTGCCCAAAACGCGCTTGCCTTGACCAAAGCTTCGCAAGTAGAGGTTTCTGCAACTTTTGACGTCCCTCTTCTCCCAGCCTTGCTTCTCCCCATTGGGAGGGGAGAGAGAAAGGAGGAGAGGGGGCAGGCATAGGCAAAGACGACGAAGGAACCTCACCTTGACGGCATAGAGTTTCCGCTCCACTTTGTGCCTGGCCAGCATGACCCTCCCAAAGCTGCCCTTGCCGATCACCTTGAGGAACTCAAAGTCTCCGGGCGTGGCACTGCAAAGCAGAAGAAGAAACCCGTGAGGCTACGGTCTCCGTGCCTCAGTTAATCGTTCCTTTCTCCAGAGTTGGTCGACAGAAACTCACTGTGGCTTCTCTGTGCACCCAAGATCCACCTGAAAATAAACGGAGAAGTCTTCGTAAGCGTTTCCCCGAGGAAGGTTATGTCTGACACGACTCACACGTTCAAAGGAACATCGTGGAATTAATTGCTCGGAACAGCTGAGAAATTTTAGAAGGTATAGTACTGGTCCTTGATGCTCCGAAATGCATGCAATAGCCAAATGCAACAGAAAAAAAGCAAAATACTTTCAGCCTTTCCACTCTGGTGAAGAAGGAAGACCAGCGAAGCTGTACTATGGTGGGAATGAAGTAATGGCCGGCCACAAGTGGGCAAGCCAGAGTGGAGAGGCTCGAAAGGGTGCCGCCATCTATGAGCGGCAGGGGTAAGCAGACAACTGGCAACACAACACTCTGGACAGCTATCGCCATCTACAAGCGACGGCGGCAACCAGAGTGTTGTGTCGACATTTCTGTGCGGACGGACACGATCATGGGGAAACTAGCCCTTAGCAGCTCCGCCGCAAAAGGGCATGCTCCTGTTTATTTTTTCTTTCCAGCAAAATTTCTGCATTTTGTGTCCTGGCAATGGAATTTATGTATAAACTACAGGCAGTACGAATACACTGATCTACGACAAAACGTGCGATGGTTCAATACACAAATCCTCCGGAAATGCCAAGTCAGCTTAAATAAAAAGAAACTAGTATAGCGGTACTAGAAATACAGCTCTTGGCAAATGGCTGACAGGAAGAAATATTTATGCAGTTGGCAACAGCAGAAACTAAGCCAAATAAACGACTACCGTAATATCCCGAGATAGCCCAGGAGTAAGCAAACTTTCGGTGTGCGATCAAAAAAAGTTGAAAAAAATGCTAGTTTTAAGATTTCGTGACCTTCGAAACTTGTGATCGCAGGGAGAGGCGATGAACCAAAGACTACAGTCCTTCCCGGTCAGTAATGTTGGTTTATCTCCAGTCGTGGCTAAGTACACATTATTGCTGCCAAGGTCACCATGGGCCAGGGCCCTGCAATTACTAGAAGTGGGCTATCTTTTGGTGTTATTGAAAAACATAGCAAATTGTCCCAAAATAAGAGAGGGTTATCTTTCGAGGGTGGGGCATTACTCGAGATATTATCGGTATATCTAGGATTGACAGCTAGTGGTGCTTCACCCAAGGACAAAGCCTAAAATCCAAATTAGTTAAAATTAATTTTAGAAAGCACGCCTCGGGCAATGCAATACGAGCACATTTACGTGCAACAACTTTCAGCCAGAAGATTTTCTATGGTGCTTAACCTCAAAAGTAAAGGTGAACCATTTTTCGATTTGACGACGCATACAATAATATTCTGAGCCGCGAGAATCGCCTAAATTTTCTTATGCAAACACGAGGATATGAAACGAACAACCAATGCGTGCTTCAGCTTCGATGCAAAGCGATGGCATTGTTCCGAGCCTCATTACACAACTTCGCGGCCCGTTCCATCGAACGCCGAAAAGGAGGGCTTCTCACCGGCGCTTCGGCAATGGCGCCTGGAACCTCTTCCTCTTCCGGCGTCTCCTTGTCGCCCAGATTCTTGTCCACGTTAAGGAAGGCCCTGACCTCGGGGCTGGAATGGAGAATGAAATCCTCAAACACAATTCCTCTAGAATAATGAAACGGCACATTCCCAAGGTGTGGAAGCGTCTATGCCAACTAAACAAAATTGGCAGCGACATCTCCACCCATCGATCAAACCGTCTCGTGCGGAATTGCCGCGTTTTACGACGCGTCTTCTCGTCATGGTAGAACAGCCCACAGATCACGGAGGAAGAGGAAGGGACACGTAGAGTGAAAGAGCGCTGACTCCCAACCGATTGATTTTGAAAGGGACCTGCCCTCTCTCTTCCTCGGTATTCTGTTTTACCATGTCAAATTGCGAACTAGCTCAAATTACTACTTTATTTATTTATTTCAAATAACCTCAATGCCAGAGGCATTACAGAGGAGGGTGGGTGTTAGTAAGGCGACTAGTTATAACACTCCGAAACAAGGTGCAGTCGCTGATGGTGACAATATTCTCCGGAAGGTCGTTTTAGCTCACAATGGCGTCCGGAAGTCCAGGATAAAGAGTAGGGCGTTGAGTTGCATTTGGGCAAATCCACTCAATCTTTTTACTTACTCGAATACGTCATGCCCCACGATGTATCCTGGCCCCCAGATTGAAAAAAGCGGCAGTTTAATACTTTAGAACCCATGTTACGAAAGAAAAAAAAAGGGTGCGTGATGGCCAAAAAGACGTGCTTTTAGACTGGAGTTTGGAGATCGTTTTTTTATAACAACATGGGTCTAAAGTATCAATGTGCCAAAAAAGCTCCTTGTAGGTATGACATAAAGGAAAACAAAAGAAGTGTAGGATGCTACTCTGCCAAATACTGGGTCCTCCTTACCAAATCAAGGATGGGCACTCGTACCTGGGAACAACTTTCTGTGGCATTTCCAGAGGGGGAGTGTGCGTGCACAGTTCATTCGGTATTCAATGTGTGCGAGTATATGTGCTCCTGCAGTTTCAGAAGCGTTCACTGGAGTTTCAGAATTGTTCTCTCAAACTCATTCACATCTCCTAAACTCATTCACATCTCCTAAACTCGTTCACATCTTCTAAACTTGTTCACATCTTCTAAACTCGTTCACATCTTCTAAACTCGTTCACATCTTCTAAACTCGTTCACAGTCTCCTAAACTCGTTCACGTCTCCTAAACTCGTTCACGTCTCCTAGACTCGTTCACGTCTCCTAGACTCTGCTCACGTCTCCTAAACTCGTTCACGCTCTCCTAAACTCGTTCGAATTTCCTAAGTTCGTTTGCACCTAAATTCGTTTCCATCTGCTAAACTCGTTCACATCTCCTAAACCTGTTCATGTCTCAGACCTGTTCACATCTCTTAAACTCATTCAAATCTCAAACTCGTTTATAACCCCCAAAGCTCATTCACAATTCAAAAACTCTTCAATTTCAAAATATCTCACCACTACAACATGTTCACATTTCCAACACGTTCACATTTCCAACACGTTCACATTTCCAACACGTTCACATTTCCAACACGTTCACATTTCCAACACGTTCACATTTCCAACACATTTCACACGTTCACATTTCCTACACATTTCTCACATTTCCTACACATTCACATGTGGAACACGTTCACATCCCTAGAACTTGTTCACCACTCTAAAACTCATTCCCATCTCTAAAAGTCGCTCAATTCAGTGACAGTTCAATCGAATCCCTCAGACACTCACTGCTGCATGAGTTTCTCATCGAGGACCAACTTCTGGATGAAGTCGTCCAGCCCCTGACGACGGGTGCGGATGAAATCTGGGCTGAAGTTGTTCCCAAACAGCTTCTTGCCCGGCAGCTTGAGATGCGAGCCCGGACACTGCTTCTTGATCTGAAGAAACAAGCCGTTTGTGCCCAATCATTGCAGCCAATGAACCCACGCTGGAAAGCAATATTCTCACAAATTTTAGGAAAAAGTCACTACGGTTTTCAACTGCTTTTAATGACAAGCCACCACTTTTTCCAGTGCACAGAAACCATGAAACCCATCATTTCAAGATCAAAATGGTTTCTTCAAGTACACTTTACTGCACAACACTAGCAAAAACTAAATTTGTAAATAATTTCAAAATGAAGGAAATCAGAAATTGTAGCATTGGACAGACAAAATGAGAAAAAGTATGATCTATGATACTGGTGCGCCCGGTGAATGGTTTTGAGTCTAAAATGTTGTGCTTGACTGTCAGTATCGACAATCAATGATTACCAAACGACAATCAAAATGCAAGTTCTTAAAGACTTGAAAGCTACAATGCCATAAAGCAGTGGTTCTCAACCACTGATGTTTTGGGGACCCCTTCTGAATTGGGAGAGAATGGGAGGCCGCATCCACCAATTGAGCTATTACAATGACAAATGGGCAAATAAAGAAAACTAAATGTGTGCAGCTCTGAAACAGAGAATAATCAACCTTACTCACTCGCAACACATGGTTCAGTCTATTTAGCCTTGTGGGAGAGCCAGCATCAATAATAAAAAAAAAAAGATTGATTGCTCGGCTTGAATGATGGTCAAGGGTTTTGACCCCAACAAGGCCTTCAGGGACCCCAAAGGGTCTGCAAACCCGCATTTGAGCACCACTGCCACAAAAAGTGCAAGTGCAATCCAAAACTACATTCCATATCACCAAGAAAAAAAAGTTTGCACTTTACGAAGCAACATTTTCGTGACAATAAATCAAATATTTGCCTCCGCGACGATAATGGTTATCTGTGTTCTCAGGCACATATTGCAACTCGTTTTGCAGAGTATTTCAGTTCCTGCTATTCTTCTTTTCACACGAGCAGCTCTTTTAGTTCCGTTGACGTTGAGTGTTCCGATTATCTGTCTACATTTACTGTTTGCATTGAAAGACATCTTAGAAGCTATAAAAGAACTGAAACCCAAACTATCAACCGGCATTGACGGCATACCTAGTTTTATTATAAAAGGTTGTTGTTCTATGTTTGCTCCAGTTTTAATGCATATTTTCAGCTTGTCTCTTGCACAGGGTTATTTCCCCGAACTTTAGAAATTCTTCGCAGTTGTGCCTATTTTTAAATCCGGTAATTCTACATTGGTTAACAATTATCGGCCAGTGTCACTGTTATCGTGGATTTGCAAAAGTATTTGAAAAAGTAGTCCATAAGCGTCTTTTACTTTTATCTGAGCCCGATGAGAACTGAAGCTCAGCATGGATTTTTAAAGCGGAGATCGGTAGAATCTAACTTATGCTCATTTTTAAATTTCTCAGCGCCAATTGTGTCCAGTAGGGGACAGGTGGATATGCGATTTATTTCGACATGTCGAAAGCGTTCGACCGTGTTAGTCATGATTTACTTCTACAAAAGCTCGCTCTGCATGGTTTCAGCCCACATCTGTGCGCATGGTTTTCTAGTTATTTAAGAGGTCGTCGAAACTCTGTTCGTGTTGAAGAAAGCTACTCCGACGAGTTTGTTTCTAAATCCGGGGTTTCTAAATCCTGGGACCGCTTTTATTTATCTTGTTTATAAATGATACTGTTTCCTGTGTTAGTGACACAAACATTCTTCTCTTTGCCGATGATGTCAAACTATTTTTTAAATGTGAGATCAGTATTGGATTGCACTCGTCTTCAAGCTGACATAGAACATGTTTCAAATTGGTGCTTCAAAAACCACTTTTCACTTAATCCCGAGAAAACTAAACATATTGTACTATCTAGAAAGCGTGAATTCATTTCTTTTCTTACAACCTTGAAGGCGCCTTGATACCCCGGGTACCTTTTGTTAGGGATCTTGGTGTCCGTATTGACAGTTCACTTTTTTTCAAAGAACACGTGTCTATAACTGTTAATGCTGCGTTAAGAGTGTTAGGCATTATTTCTCGGTTATGTCGGCGGTTCTCATCACCCTCTTGTTTGTTGCATTTGTTTAAGTCACTAGTTAGATCACGGTTAGAATTTGGCTCGGTAATCTGGAATTCATTATCTCTTGGTCAGGCAACGGAAATCGAAAATGTACAAAAGCGGGTGATGAGAATTGTGTATGACCGCTATATTGGAAGGAGGTCTTTTTATCATTATGAAACGTTACTTCACCGTTTTGCATTATATAAACTTGCCGTGAGGAGGCAGTCCAGAGATTTTGTTTTTCTTCATAAAGTTGTTCATGGTCACGTCAGGTCAATGGATTTACTACGATCCATTGACTTCCATGTTCCATCAAGGGCCAGCCGGAATGTATTAACGTTTTATCCATCTTGCATGTCCCCTGTATCCCCTTTGTCACGGATTCAATTGGCCTTCAATAAGGAACATCACCTGGATATTTTCATGTGTCTTCGGGAATTTACCTTGCTTGTTCGTGAATGGATGTCTTTCGCCTAGATATCTTAATGAGACTTTTTGTGGTATTTGTATTTAGTATTTTAGTTTTTGTAGTATTTGTATTTAGTATTTTAGTGCACCACAGTGGAGACTGAAAAGCTGTTTGTGGGCACAGAAAATAGAGAATTTTATTATTATTATATTATTATTATAATGTATCACTAAAAACAATCAGTTTCTGGACTATAATAAATGTTTGCATTGGGTCCACATAAATAGAAACTGCACAGAACGATAAAATATTTGAAGAAAATTGGATACAATAACTATAACTGAGCAGTTTGAGCAAGCAATGCCGAACTTGAACACATATTAGGGAATCTACCGCAAGCAGTGTCTTTCCATGGCCTGAACTCCGATCACTATTATTAGTATCGGTGCCAGTTGTCCCGTTTTAAAGATGGAACGGACCAAAACATACTTGAACTACGCAGAACACGAATTGCAGCATACCTCGTATTGGTGGAGGTGAAACAAGGCATGCTGAAGGATTTGCATCAAGGTTTCAAAGCAGGTAACCTTGCCCAAAAGTACAAGTTCTTCTCCCTTTTCCCATTCTCATGTTTGACACTGTTTGACATTCCATGTTTTTGGTGCCATGTCTGACGTTCCATGTTCGATGCCAAAGATGGTACGGAACATTGACATCGACATTATCATCGACGACGGGCCGTATCCTATTTCTATTCGAGCTGCTTTTCTCGCGACTCGGTTATAGCCAATCCGCATGACGGACCCAATGTGATTTTTGTCCGTGGACCGTGTACCACGAGACCGGCACCGTCACGCGATTCCTGCAATCCGCACCTCGTCCGCGGACGAGCAGACTGATAAAGTCGAGTGCCTTTGGGGCCTTTTCACTCGTGGACATTTGGCGGGAGATTGACTTCAAAAGAGTTTAGCCTGGCAACGGTACAATGTTTCTTAGTTTTTTTTTGTTTTTGGACGATAAGAACAAAGATGGCGCATGGTTGTGTTTTGTGCGTTCGCTGGTTCATTTTGTCGTGCAATTCTTGGTTCCACGCATGAAAGAAACTGCAGAAACTTTGTCCGGCTGAAGCGACGCAGGTTCAGTACTCCTTCACATCCGTGTCAACAAGCTCCCGTCAAAATTCGTCTAGCTTGCCAAGATAATTTTTGCACGTCCAATCAGGCTTTCAACGAGCAAGACCTTTCTTGTGGCTATGATGTTCTGAAGTGTTGTGCACGAGCGCGGAGTGCGTGAAGGCATCTCCAAACGCCTTTCCGCGAGCCCAGAACTTCGTTGCTTCTACGCCGGAGCCTTCTCAAGCAGGACCATGCCTGTGTCACTGTCATGCCTTGGGTTAGTAAAGCTAGTGGCACTTCGCGCGAAGCCTATCACAGTGTTCTGTCTCAATCTGAACGTAACAGGGTGTATGATTTTTATCGCGGTAGTAAATGTCGATTTCTCTCCTGGACAACGGTGCAATGTTGAAGTTTTGCGGCACTGAGGGGTGGCGAACAGGTTCGGTCTGTCCGTCCGCGGATCAGCCCGTCGTGTGGATTGGCCATAACCTATATATTCTATGCACGCAAACTAATTGGGAATGGCATATGTATAGCAATTGTTTGCAATATACACTAGGATAGAGCCCTCATTTCCACATAAGCATTTATTTCCTACATTTTCATGCAGAATTTACCAGAACAGATAATTACCGTAGAATACCGTGCATCCACCCATCTCGCACTAAGCACCCATCCCCCGAAATATTAAGAGTCTGAAGAAATATACACAGTACATTATATGTAAATTTGATGACCTCACGTGTGCCCATACTCTATTTGTCCGGGATTATCTTCAAATTTTGTGTGGGCGCTTGCTCGGTATTTTACGGTAGGACAAATATTATACTTACTTGAACCAAGGTCATCTTGTTTTATTGACAAAGCCCCTGTGGCTGCTTTTTCCCTAACCAGCCTTTTCATGCAATGATTTGGTGTCTGCATGCTAATCAGAAAATCATACAAAGCGGGCTTTGCTCCTAACGAGGGCCGACCTAACTTTTGGTGAATGTGCCACGTTACGACTATAAAAAATCCATTACACCCCCAATTCAATAAATCCCTATGATGCTATTTGATGGCCGCGTTTGCTGACTTGATGTTCGTTATAAAAAAAAACTCCCTCGCAGTGCAACTATCAGAATGTTAACAAGTTTGGGGCCGAATTCTATTTTTAAAGAATTCAGCCCCAATCTTTTCATTTTCGAAACTGAATGCAAAAGTCTCTCACAATGTCGAGAAGTTTGCTGAAGTCATTGTACCGCCGCAGCACGAACCAGGAATGGCCATCCACAGTCACCACCACCTTGTAGACCTGTCAAAGCAACAGGACATTTGCCACTAGAGCATCTTTGGGAGCATAGGTTCTCATACTGGGTTCTTCAAGGGCTTTCAAGAGTTCCCTAGCACAGTGGTTCCAAATTGGGGTCCTTGAAGGCATTCTAGGGGTCCGCGAAGCCCTGCCCCACCAGTTAAACCCGGCAATAAAAGTCGTATTTTTTCAGGTCGAGCTGAAGTGTTTCAGGTTTTGGGCGAGTTTTCCCGTGTGCATGTCAATAAGAGAGGCCTACTTCACTTTAGCCCTTAGTTATGTCCATTTATTGAATCATTATAATTAACCTATACCTTTCCCCTCCCCTCATCCCGAACGGGGTTCTCCATCATCTCCGCCGATCCACAAGGGGTCCGCGAAACATGGATGGTTGAGAACCACTGCCCTAGCAGAACCCTTGAGAATCGTAGGAACCCTAAGGGGAACCCAAGAGTTCCTCAAGCTCCTAAATTTGCTTGGTCATGCCTGCCCCTAAGTAATGCTCTTCTAGATTTAGCCCTATTTTAGAGGATCCGAGTCATCCATCCAAGCAAAACTATATGCCAAACACTTTTTAGTATATGGTTTACACTGTTTACAAGGTCTGTAAGGTTTTGCACTGCTTTACTGCATCAATAATCAGACCGGTAGGGACTCCTCGGTTATCAGTCGGGAGAGATAGGGTTTCCTCGAGAGAAAAGTGCGAGAACCCCTCCATTAGAGCATAAAAAGAAAAGAAATAAAACAAGCAAAGCTGACGGCGTTATCTATCCATTACAGGTGCAACTCCGGTTTCCACTGACATTACACGAACCACTGAAACAAGCTTGCTAGACTACTCGAAAACACCGTAAATGAAAAAATGACAAAGGTTAGGTCATGCATCACAACAGCACGCTTGTTTTATGAGACTCTAGTGAGAATTAAAAAATTAATAAAATTCGGAGAACTGCCGACCAGATTTAAGTTAATTCTAATGCTTTATATAACTGAAAAAAGTGTTTCACGATTAGCAGTGCTTAGTAACTCGATGCTTTTAGAATAGCTCCGGCTTTCATACTAGGATAGAATGTCCCTATCTGTGGAGTGTGACTACATCTCAAGCTTTCCTTTCAATATTGGAGTATGATGCAAAAGAGAAGGCAGAGGACAAGCAGAATGTGATTATGACTGACACACAACCCACTTTTGTACAAAGCTCGCGAAATCTAGCAGTTTTCACAGTTCATAGTTCTCGTCCCTCTCCGTAACAATGGCGGCCACATAAACACGCTGGCTCACGAGCATCGTTTTAATGATAATAATGACACAAGCATAGGAAGCTGGGATGCAACATGCATCCAAGCGTCTTATGCTACAATTGAAGCTCGAACTGTAGCCATTTTAAAGCTGCTGCAAACGCAAGAAAAGAGCAGGCATAGTGAAGACCGGCCGTCCGCAAGGCCCGTCGTCTGTAGCGCTCGCTCACCGTAGAACTTCTTGTTTTTCTCGTGCACCTCGGAATTGGTGACCGACGCCGTAGTGAGAGGCGGCGTGGAGGAGCCATTGTGGTGCACCCTCAACAGTTGGGGTACCGGCAAGGGTTCCGACATCTTGAATCCTGCGATACCGAGGAACGCCCGTCATCGAACACGTCTCCGACGCCCCGACCCCACACACACACACCGTCGGCACACGTGTCTAGATGGCTCCAGTCGCGGAACTTGGCCGAAAATAAGCTGGCCTCACGGTTCATGATCATTGGCACCGCGTCTAGCGCCCCTAAGAGAGCGCCCGCTTAGGTCAACAGACGGGGACGGTCCCGCAACCCTCGCTGGCCACCACACCGCTACATTTTGGGGAAGAGGGCACCTCGGACTTCTCAAAACAGACTTCACCGTTACTCGTTGTCCGCGGCAGGCTGTGAGATCGGTCGGCACGGTCGGTTAGTCGGCTCTCCGAGCCGGATATCTTATCGCCGCCCGTGCTGAATGGAGGCTGCTGACACCACACAAAAGCGGCTACCGCCGTTTGTTTTTGATAAGGCTGCCCATTGTACGGGGCCACCGGTCGGTCGATCGCTCCCAGACCCCCCCCAGTTACCCCTCTTTCGCTCACCCTCCACATCGAACGTATCGGAATGCCACACGCTCGCCCAGAGGTGTCCCATCGCCGCAGGTCTCAAGACGACCGCCAACATGACTGAGCCTAGGGCGCTCCGCCAAGGCCAGTACTGGGGGCCGCTTATTGCGGCTGTAAAGCGGTAAAACAAAAGAAACAATTCCGGCCCTTTTTTCTTTTTATGGGGGCCTACTCTCAGTCTTCGGGGAGGAGGAAGGGGGGGGGGGGAGCACGAGGTCCGCGGTGAGGCGTCGTTTGCCTACCAGGGAAGGAAGCTGCTCTTCCGCCGATGCTGTCACCGCGGCAGTTGCGGGCTCGACTGGGCGGTTCGCATGACGGCCCCCTGCAGCAATCGGCGAGCCGTACGCGTTGCGCGATAAGGACTTGGCTCGGGCTCACGAGGACCTCGATAAGCCGATAAGCAGCCGACGGGGACGGTACGGCCAGCCGCGAAGCACGCGTCTCTGGCTCGTCAGCAGGAAGGAGATCGCTGCAAAGAGAGGAGGGAGTTCCATTCAATGGACGGACAGAGTTCCTCAAGACGCGTCCGCGCGGGCCCCGCGACCGCGCTCGCTTCTGCCGTCAACCGTACCCCTGCCGTTTTGGGTTTCGTGTCTCCGGTTGTTTACGATGCCGAGCTGCTTTTTCGAAATGGGAAAAAGCCAGAATTCGGATGCTCATTATTAAGTGACCCAAACTTTGTTCAACCAACTTCGCATCGCTTACCCGTGAGTTTCCAAGGCGTGCCGAGCGAACTCGGGAGTACTCTATTCACGGGCAGGAACTGGCGCCCGCGAATTTAACGCAATTAATATGCAAATTTAGTACGGCGATGAGCAGCGCGAGTTCGATTCCCGCGAGGTTTTTTTCTTTTCGCGAGATGGGCTTCTGCTGCGTCGCCCGTCTTCGGAGTTTGAGGCGTGGTGTTTCACTCCCCCGTGGTTGAGGGGAGGGCCGCAGACACACGATCTGTCGGGCACAGATGACAAACGAGCCAGGGATGACTAAGCGCCAAGAGAAGAGTGCGCGAGTCGAGGGCCCGCGCCGACTTGACCCAACAGCCTGTTTCCAAAACGACAACACACTCACCATGCTGCGAAGTCGGTGCGCTCGGACGCGCGGATACCCTGCGACCTTGCCCCACTGGCGCCGCTTCGACGAGGGATTCGGGGCTCTTTTTCGTGTTCTTCGGAACGCGAGAGAAACTCGGCTGGATTGGGACGCAACACCCGCGATACTCCCCTTCTTGCGGAAAAAGTGAAAACACACACACAAAAATAAAAGAAAACAGACGCGAATGAAAGTGAGTGGATAAATGCATATACGAAGAAATAATAGATCTACAGTGGCTGTTTCTTTTATAATTAGGAGTTTACGTGCGCCACCTAGCCATTGATAACTGTTTCGTGTTTTGATGAAAGGTGCAGGCGAGCTGGACAAGAATGATTATTATTATTATCATGTTTTCTGTGCGGGATGTTTGGTGGGCACCTGTCTCCACTCTGAGTTGGTCGGATGACGTTGCGCGAACGCCGATTTTTCATCGAAAAACACTTTCGCGAATGGTCGGCCGCCGCGAAGCGGCGTTTTGATATTATTGATATTCATATTATTTATTGCACTTGGGAGGTAGAAATGTACAGGCGTGCTGGTGTTGAGGGAAGGCTGACGCCCATCCACTAATGTGCCCACAAAACCGACGTAAAAAAAAAAAAGTGTATTTACAACACCGATTTGTGCACTGGGGTGGGCCACGTGGCCTAAGATTTTTGTAATGAGCCGCAGCAGACTGCGGCAGCCGCTTCACACGACGGACCGAATCGCGATTTTTTTCCGTGGACCGTGTACCACGCGACCGTCACGTCCCCGATTCCTATAATCAGCGCCTCGCCCGCAGAAATGCGGACCCTTCTTCATTGGCGGATTTTTGGCGGGAGATAGACTTGAAAAGAGTCTAGTCTGGCAACGGTACAATGTTTTCTTTTTTTCTTTGTTTTTCGGACGATTAAAACCAGACATGTACACGTTACCCCAAAAAAGTAACTAAATACCGTTACTCGTTACTCGCTCAAAAAGTAACTAAATACGTTACTCGTTACCGATTCTCAAAAGGAACGCGTGAGTTACCTCAAATGTAACGAGTTACTTTTCACGTTACTTTGACGACCAAATACACAACTGTTTTCTTTCATGGTTTACTGTTTTCTTTTTAGTAGTCATTACCCCTAAGCGGCAGCTGCCTGTCGAAGTTTTCATCAGTTATGTTTCCCCGCTTCCTTGAAAATACATCTCCGGCGACGCTGAAGAGCCGTTCTACTGACGCGCTCGAAGGAACGGCAGTGTTGTGCCTCAGGAAGAGCTGGGGTGCTATGTTGCGCTTTTTGGACTCCCAGGAGACTAGGGAGAAGGAAGTGACGTCACCAACGCTCTTGGATGTTGATTGGTGGAGTCGCTGATGACGGTATCTGCTAATATACCGTCATCTGCCAGGATACGTTCATTCACACCTACGTCACTTCCTTCTCCCTAGTCTCCTTGGGAGTCCAAAAAGCGCAACATAGCACCCCTGGTGAATCTTCGGGAACTGCGCCTTGATTGAGGACAGCGGGTAATGGGTTATGTGCCTTCCCGTGTTTGCACCTCCGGGTTTACATTCGGTCCGTACCCGGTTCTTGAAAGCTCAACCAACGAACCTGATTGTGCTCGCTGGGTGAAGGACATTCCCAGCTGTAGAGTTCAGTACAGCAACGTTTATCGCTGGACACGTCAGTCGAACTGTTCGACTGACGTGTTCAGCAATATACGTTGCTGTACTGTCATACTGTTTATTTGTTTTTCGGGTTGCCCACCTGCCTTTGTCGCAATAGACGCATACTCAGTCTAGGATAAAAACAAGGCCGTTTAAGTGGTGTTGTACACGTTGCTCCTAAAAGTAACGAGATAGCATTACTCGTTACTTGGCTTCAAAGTAACTAAATACCGTTACTCGTTCATTTTCTAAAAAAGTAACTAAATAATTACTCGTTACCGAAAATAGTAACTAGGTAGAAGTAACTCGTTACTTGTAACGCGTTACGTACAGTGGCAAATCCAAGGGGGGGGGGCGGCGGGCGGCCGCCCCCAAACGATTTCGACCCCCCCCCTCCCGAAATAAAACCGACTACCGGCCTGCCAGGCGGTAGAAGGCTCGGTACTCAAGGACGAGGGTACAAAATAGGGTAGGTCGCACCCTAACAGGCACACTTGTACTCTGAACTTGGAGAACCAGTCCGTCGCTTCAAACGAGACGTCGGTTGAAGCGACAGTCCTCGGCATCGGTTTCAAAGCACGGCTTGGAGCCAAAGAGTCGGCGCAGCGGCGCACATCTAGGGGCCGTCGGCACAGTGTGGTTCTGTGGCGGCTAAAACAAAAGGCGCAACCGGAGTCCTGTTTATCTTACTCTAAATCCTCCCTCCCCCCCCCCACCACCCCCACAAAAAATTTTTTTCCCGCCCCCCCCCCTTGGCTCCCCCCCCAAAACGGAGTTCTGGATCCGCCCCTGGTTACGTACATGTCTGATTAAAACAGAAGAGTAAAGATGTACATGGGTTGCACTGACGCTCACATCGCATACTTTTGACCACCATGTAAGAGGAGGAGCGGGAAGCTGCTTTTGTAAGTATTTTGAACGGAGGAGAATATCGACGCCTGTGCAAATCCGGGAGGCACAAAAGAGGGTCCTGATAAGAGGGAAGCCCTTTCTTGCCCTCTTGATTCTCTGGTGGTCATCGGAGCGCCTCTTTGAATGACGTCACATGCAACCCATGTACCGTATTTACTCGCAGAATGAACGCACTTTTTTTCCCGAAAAATCGATGCAAAGTAGGGGGTGCGTTCATTACGCGAAGTAAAATTTTTGCGTCAGTATTTACTCGCATCATGAACGGACCTTTTATCCCGAAAAATCGACGTAACTTCTTTTTCTTTGCGCGCCGCGCGCGACTCCAAAACCAAGCTGAAATGCGCAAAAAAGAAAAAGAAGAAAAAAGCTCCTCTTTTGTTTTTTTTTTTCTTTTCTCTTAATTCTGTGGACTTTTTTTTTTTTGTTGCCTTTCTGCAAGCCGTTTTGTTTCTCTTTGCTTAGGCGAGGGCTTCTCCGCTTTTCTTTCTTATCTCCTGGCGCGCGACGCGCGACCCCGGGACCAAACTGCGCTGTGCAAGAAAAAAAAAGCTCCTCTTTATGTTTTTTCTTTTCTCTTGGTTCAATGATTTTTTTTTTTTGCCGCCTTTCGCAAGCTGTTTTGTTTCGCTTTGCTAGGCGAGGGCTTCACCGCTTCTTTTGCTTGTCTCCTTGCGCGCGGCGCGCGACCCGAAGTCCAGGCTGCGCTGTGCGAAAAAAGAAAAAGCTCCTCTCCATGTTTTTTTTCCTTGCTTCCGTTGGATCTTTGTTTATTTTTTAACGCCTTTGGCAAGGCGTTTTGTTGGCTCACGCTGCCCACGCATTCGCGACCTCGCTGCACCAGGATAGAAAAGCGCGTTCATTTCGCGCGCGTGGGGGGAGGGGGTCAAAATTTTGACGTCGAGTTGAGGGTGCGTTTAATACGCAAGTGAAAAAAAAAAGTCGAAATTTTGAGAGCCGACTTGGGGGTGCGTTCATTACGCGAGTGCGTTCATTGTGCGAGTAAATATACGCACTACGTCGTGCATCTTGTTTTGCGAAACTTGTTGGGTCTCGTATAAAACGAATGGTCAAAACTAGTTTCTGAAGCGGTGGCGTAGCATAGGGAAAGGTGTCTGCTTTATATGCAGTGGACCAGGGTTCAATCTGCAGCGTGGGCATTCTTATTTTTTTTTCTCGAACATTTTTTTTATGAACATATTGGCAATATTTACATTTCTTTTTTACATTTATCTCTGTAAAAGAAAAAAACACATGTTGTCGACAAAACTTTGCTGAACTAAATGGTATGGGACAATCTTTCCGGAGGTGCAATGGGGGACAGCGGGCTTGGGTTGCCAGCTGGACGCCGCGAAGCGGCGTGTACGGACGGCCAAGTGGGTTAATAGGTTTGTAATTAGCAGCCGCAGACTGTCACTGCGAAGCGGCGTGAACGCAGGCGGGGGTGGGTTAACGCGCTCCCCAGTGATGCAGGACGTAGTGACAATAGCTTTACTCAATCAAAACAAAAATGGCGCATCATTGTGTTTTGTCCGTTCACTGGTTCATTTTGTCGCGCGATTCTTGGTTCCACGCGTGAAAGAAACTGCAGAAACTTTGTCCGGCTGACGCGAAGCAGGTTCTGGTACTCCTCCGGGTCCGTGTCAAGAAACTCCCATCGAAACTCGTCTAGCACGCCACAATAATTCTTGCACGTCCGATCAGGCTTTCACCGAGCAAGACCTTGTGGTTGTGGTGTGCTTGAATGCTGTGTACGTGCGCACAGTGCGTAAAGACATCTCGAGACGCCCCTCTGGGAGCTTAGAACTTCGTCGCTTCTACGCCGAAGCCTTCTCAAGCAGGACCATGCCTGTGTCACTGTCATGCCTTGGGTTAGTAAAGCTAGTGGTGCTTAGCGCGAAGCCTATCATGGTGTTTTCTTTCGACAAAACGGCAGCTTGGGCGAGTTGGTTATCCACGTCTCAAAATAACAGCGCAAGTATGGGGTTACACGCAAACACACATCACCACCGGCCACAAAAACAATCACACTTAGTGACACAATCACAGCAGACAAAAAAGTCAGTCAATTAAATTAGTCGTTAGTTGTTTATACAGCAGGAGGTTAGTCTGCCAGAACATGGCGACATTGTTGCCCACTGAAGATAAGCAATTTAGCCAGTGCAGTACGACTGCTAGCCTGTGGTCTTTAACGTGCACAACGCAGTAGTGATACATGACCGCACGCCGGTGCGATGCTCATCCAGATCGAAATGGGCAGGGGTGGGGATTGAGCCCAGGGTTCCTGGGTTCTGCAGCGTGAGCTTTCGCTCCACGTGCTCCAAGCTGGTGTGCGCTAGCCCACTCGGCCACCGATCCCCCCTCACAGCAGACAAAACAGTCACACAGCGCTGACTCACAACTCAATCTATATTTGCACTTCTTTTCTTCTACACCTTTTCGATACATTCATGAATATTGGCTTCTTTTTCCTCAACGTCGAATGAAACGACGTCACGTAGTCAATACGTGCACGGATTAGTCCATCGTGTGAATGCAGTGCAGCGTGCGGGTTATAACTAGGGTTCCGTGTTTTCGGATTTATTTTTCGTCAAATTCGAGGGTGTTTATTATTTGATTCCATTTTCTCCGAAATTCTGAGTTTAATTACGCAGTGTTTCCTGTTAAAACAAAATAAATAAATAAATAATATCCACATGTAAACGTATGCCAGATAAATAAATCAAACGTGCTTGTATCAATTAATATTTCTTAATTTGGCGTTGGTGCCATTTCCATTGGTAATACTAATTTGTTCCACAACAAAAGTTGCACACAAGTGTTGCTTCGATAAACATTAGCTGCGTTCGATTTCCTCACACCTCCTGCACCATGTGCAGAAAAGTGTAGGGCTGACTACTTCCGGTATGCGCATTGAGATACTGATCGGAAGGTACACTGCTCTGCACCGGTGCAGGAGGTGTAAGTAAATCGAACGCAGCTATTGATACCTTAAAATCAATAAACTCCGGGAGGAAGTTGCTGGGAAGCCATATTCATCCCATCCTATTCCAGCAACCTATCACGCAGCTGCGCGAGGTGTAGTGGTTAAAGAGAGATCTACAAAATAATTTACCGTATCCTCTCTCGCCACCCTTCCGCTTTTCTCCTCTCCCTGGTATCTGGACGAAAGGGGACTCCTCTTGTTGCTGTATCTTAGGGCTGGTTAAGCCGGGAACTTATCCCGGCTTATCCAGTCCAAGATGCAGCAACAAAAAAGTCCCCCCTCGCCGTCTGGGAGAGGGGAGAAAAGGGAAGCATGGGTGAGGATTTTCCTGATGTAATAGAGAAGTTTGAACTGCCCCTCTTCCCAATTTTATGCTATCTCTATGGTCCATATAGCTTTCACTATTACAAAAACGCAGTCTCTCCTTCCTCCAAAGCACAAGTAGTATGGCCCAAACAGAAAACCATAACAGTGGCTCTTGTTGTGACCTGAATTTACAATGACCTGTTGTCCTGAATGAACCTTGACGAGAATAGCGGTAAGACCCTTTTTGACAATGGTACGAGATTTGAAAGATAATTATGGTGGCATTTTCCCAGAACGATTGACTCTGCACTAATCAAAATGTAAAATAGCATCGTTATTTTTTATTTTTAAAGGGCGGGGGGATTAGCGGATGTATCTCAAAATGTCCCATTCGCATTTGAACCTAGCACATTTCGACCCATTCTCATTTGGTCCTTCTCGTTTGAACTTTCTCATAAGATCCGAATCGTGTTTTTCGCAACTGGACCCATTCTCATTTCGCCTATTCGCGCTACGACCGAATGGCACTAGTTCGGCATGCTTCTAACGTCGCTACGCCTTCGCGGCTTCGTTGATGAACCTTACCTTGCTTGGGCCCCAACATACCATCAGATATAAGTTATGTGTAAAGCTACGCACTGAAAATCGTACATTGACACCTGCTTCCCTTCCTCTAAGCAAACGAGAAAAAAAAGCGATGAACATTTATTTGGAAACTGTTTGAACAGAAATAGCATACATAATAGCAGTGGTTCTCAACCATTGATGTTTCGCGGACCCCTTGTAGAAAGGCGGAGATGATGGAGGACCCCGTTCGGGGTGAGGGGAATAGAAAGGTATAGGTTATCATGATAATGATTTAATAAATGAATATAGGTAATTGCTAGTATGAAGTAGACTTATCTCATTGACACTGAGAGTACTTTTCCGAAGATTGGAACGTTTCTTCTCAAAGTGAAGAAAGACAACTAATATTGCCGTGCCCGACTGATGAGACAGGGCTTCGCGGAGCTCTAGGTTGCCTTCGCAGACCCCTTTTGAGAACCACTGCATTATAGAAGTGGTGGCATTGTCCCAAGTCGAGAGACCTCAAACAACGTGACATTTTGGAATATGATCAGGCTGCGATAAATAGTTGGTCTGTTTTATTGTCAGCTATAGCTTTTCACGACGACCTTGACGCACTGCTAAAATTCTCAGCAGAGAGAGCATGCCTGTAGCGTGGCGCGCGCACACACATACACACACACACACACAAATTATATCAATGTATTTATTAATATTACCCTAAAAAAACAATTTTGGTATAGAAAGAGTCAAGTGCGACGGGTCAAAGCGAGATATTTTTGAGAATGGCTGTTTTGAAAAGGGCCAAGTGAGAAGGTCGAAACGAGAACAGGCTCAAATGATAACCACCCAGGATTAGCACATTGCTAAATGTTTCTTTCCCACCAAGGTGTGTTAGGATATCAGGACCTCATCAGGCTGCAACAGACGCTTTTTGTTTGGGTTTCCTCCTTTCTGTACAAACCAAAAGGGGAAGTAGAAGTCTCATATACGTACGCATGACTAGGCCCCAAACACTTCAACCTTTCTCTTCATTGTCCTCAATATATTACTAACAAAGTTTTTAGACCTTTGAAATGCAATATTACAAGAGCATAGAGAGGGGTGGAAGTTCCTTGGCTCCCTCCCAAAGTAGATAACACCACCCTCGAGACCAAAACGTTTTTACCTGTCCAATAAAACAACCGGACTCTGCTACTTAATTGCCTAATGCCACATTCATCATGAAATGAAGAAAATTCACTCACAAAACACCTAGAACAATTCATCATTTTATTATAACCTAGCTCTTCGATTTATGGCCGATGACAAGAACTATCAGTATGAGGCCAGATGTTATATAGTACATGGCACTTTCCCATCAGATGTACTTGGTGTAGTACTTCTTGTCATACTTGCTGATCCACTGCTGGGAGCCCTGCATCTGGTAGTCAATCACCCTCTCGATGCTGAAGGGGTTGATGTTCTTCTTCACCATCTCCTCCTCCTCCTTCTTCAGGTTGTCCAGGACCTCCTGGCTGATGGGAATGGCATCCACAGGAAGCTTGTAGCATACCTAAAGCAGAGTTCACAAAAAAGAAAATTGGGGTTCAACCTTGTTCACAGCATCCTTGACAAAAATCCTCGTAGCTTACATTCGCTGAACCTCTGTCTCATAGTCACTTTGGCATTTTCGGCAGTTCGCAGTATACGGCGGGGCTACTGTCTAGAGCGGCGGTTCTCAACCACTGATGTTTCGCGGACCCCTTGTGGTCGGCGGCGATGATGGAGGAGCCCGTTCATGGTAAGGTGAAGGGAACGGTATAGGTTAATTAAAATAATGATTTAATAAATGGATATATTTATGGGCTAGTGTGAAGTAGACTTCGGTCATTGATATGCACACAAGAAAAACTCTCCTGATGGGAATATTTCTTATCAATCTGAATAAATACAACTTTTATTGCCGGGCTTGACTGATGAGGCACTGGCTTCGCAGGACCCCTAAAATGCCTTTGCAGACCCCAAAGGGTCTGCACACCCCCATTTGAGAACCACTGGTCTAGAGGTCGATCGGCTGTGGCGGAGGAGTGCTGCAACCAAGGTCCGAAGCGATGATGACGAAGAAAGAAAGAGTCGTCTTCTTCATCACAATATCAACATTTACAAAGTTTTTGTTTCTTTCTAACTACACTAGGAGCACGCGTGAACTATCCCGCTTTGAAAGTGTGCTTTTCTGCTTGACACGCGGCTGCAATATTTGTAGGTACTTTTCATAGTGTAAAATCGTGACGGGTTAGCTCCGTTGAGTGCGCTTCTTGCCGAGCACCGGTGCGCTGCGGAGAAGCAACACCCGCAAAAGCGTGCTCGGTAAGAAGCGCGCTCAAGAAAGCTAACCTGCTGCGATCAACACTTAGAAAAATTTTAATATCGCAGTTTATCTTGAAACGAACATCGAACAGCATATTATTCGAAACTACTATTCCAAAATTCAAATATTCGCACAATCCTACTTTTTAGGCTACTTTTTAAACAGGAAACAAGAGCAGTCAAAATTATTTTCTTCACCCTCTTTAGAAAGGACACTGACGGGGTATATATATATATATATATATATATATATACATATATATATATATAGGGGGATCGGTGGCCGAGTGGGCTAAAGCGCACACCCAGCTCGACGCGCTGTGGAGCGAAAGCTCGTGCTGCAGAACCCAGGGATCCGGGCTTCGAGCCCCACCCCTGCCCGTTTCGATCTGGATGAGCATCGTACCGGCGTGCGGTCGTGTATCACTACTGCGTGGTGCACGTTAAAGACCCCAGGCTAGCGGTTGTACTGCACCGGCTAAATTGCTCATCTACAGCGAGTGACTCGTCGCAACTTTAAATGGCTGACCAACTACACGCTGTATAAATATCCCCACAACCCACCCACCCCCTATATATGGCCACCGAGATTTTTATTTGAACGTAACCTATTAGAGGCCAACTACCCAGAACACAATTTGCAGCTCGAAATTCGTTTTCTTTCAGCTTGAAAACAGCCGGTCGAGAATTGATCGGTTTTAGTCACGCCTCACTCTATTCTATGGCCATGTGGCGTTCAAAGTAAACCGTACCAAATATGTTCAAAGTCGTGGGTCATCTAAGGCATGCATTCATATATTCATATACCGTAAAACACCAAGCAAGCGCCCGCTCAAAATTTAATGATAATCGCGAAAAAATGGGGGATGGGTGCTTTTCCGGTCATCAATTTTACATATCAATGTACTACTGTGCATATTTTCTCAAGATCTTACAAATTTGGGTATGGCCGCTTAGCGTGGAATGGGCGGATGCACGGTATTCTACGGTATGTTGTTTAATACTTCTACCCATTGCTCCTGACATACGCTTTTGTATTTTCCCCAACTCTTTAGTGTATATTTTTCCATTGCCGCCGCCACTGCCTCTGTAGGGTGGCCGAGGACCATGTCCAGCTGATTTATCATCTTTTTTCTTCAGCATCCCCCAATTTTTGTTGAATGGGAAAATAAACTATGTTATTTGATTAAAAATAGAAAAGCATATGACCCTTATTCTTGTGGCCTCCAAAAGACTGCATACATGTTGATGGAAAAAAAAGGATTGAGGTGCACCTAAGCACTTCTTATGAGTTGTGAATGCGAAAGCATGCAAGCCGCCCGTCCGCTCCCTTTTTCGTCTGCTGCATACTTTTCGTCGCCGGTTAGCGCGCGTGCTCCCCTGGGCACGCTGACCTTGGACGCTCCGTGTTAACGGCGCGCTGATGGACACGCAGCGCCACGAGGTGAGCGGTCGTGGAAACTGACGAGCGCAGCTGTCAATGGGAGCCCCGTCGATGCGCGCCAGCCAATGGAACCGAAGGTGAAATCCACCAGCTTAACTCCGCTCCTATTGGGATCGTGGAAACTAGGTGCCGTTTTTGCGCTTCAAACTGATGATGTCGGCTCGCTCCATAGGACACTTAATGCTTTCGCATTAAAAAATATTGCACAGATCACAGGAAGTACATGTACTACGTCACCTCAATATGGTGACGTACCGCGGGCTGGACAACACAACGGTGGCACACGACGGACCCATGTTGCGACGGACGTGGGGCCGCTACTTCGAAACTGTCGTTCGTGGTGCCAGCCAATTGATCTTCAAGCACAGAATATGGAGCGGAAAGGATATAAGTGCAAAACAATCACATAACAAACGCTGCTCGGAACTTTATTGCCGTATGCTTCACACGCCAGAGAAGCGGAGAAAAAAATATGCGGTCGGGTTCCCATAGCACAGGTGCACTGCAGCAAAGCAAACACCGTGGAGGCAGTGTCGCGAGTGCCACTTTCCCACAGTGGTGCAGTGAGCAAAGGGAAAAAGAATTCTCTAAGGTGGGCCCGTATGCGCACAATTGGAAAACATCTTCACACACTTGGTTATTTTTCCTGAACATGTTAAAACCTCTATTTTGATTTAAAAAAAAAGCGTAAACTAGGATGGGGGAATGTCCAGCAAACATGCAACACTGGTGATACAGACTGTAATTATAGTTTCATATTTTCTTCTAAAATTCTCACTTTATCTATACTTCGTTTCACCTTAAGTCCAGACGCAGCCGATGCTACAAGCGCGAGCAAACAGGGCCCTGAACACTACTCGCACTGCACAAGCATGCGTGCTTGGCAGGGACGCTCAAAGCCCTGAGCTCGCTCTTGTAACTTCCGCCACGCTACCACTTAAAGGGCAACTCTGCTCAATTCCGAAAAATTTAGGCTTACATGTGATTCCATTTCACAAAGCACTACTCAACAGCTCTACGTCTTCGGATTCGCGATATGTGGAATATTATTTGTGTAAACTTTATTTAAACATCAGCTGATACCGAAACCGAAACTTCGGTTGCAGCCAGGCAACATTGGTCTCGTGTCATCAGAGTCATGGCCACGCCACGTCGAACCACGTGGTCTTGTGACGTTAGTGGGGGCAATGTACAGGACACGCGACGCAGGCAGGTCGCTTCGCATGGCGTGAACGGTGATGGCCCGGGGGAGAGGGGGAAGCGGAGAACACGAAAGAGGAGAGGGGGAGCGGAGAAACCGGACATGCGATAAACGCGCAGAGCAGCGCAAACTAGCGCATCCGTGCTACGGTGATCACGTGGACGCCGTAGAGCCAACACCGGGAGGAGAAACTCATGACGTCATCGTTCAATTTCGCTCTGAGAAGTAAAAACAAACAAAACGTGAGAATGACGTAGTCATGCCTCTGGCGTAGTGGTTCAACGTTGGCCGCTCCAACTCCGTCGCATTGACTGCGCTGACGATTGCGCCTCACGTCGCACGCTAGAGTTGGCAGATTTCGGCGACTTGGCTCATTTGAAAGTTTGCTGGCCAGTTTATTAAATATATAGACGGAATTAGATCGTAATATTTGACATGGGGTCTTCCTATATGATATTGAAGAGGGCTGCATAGTTTTCTAAATATCAAAAATGAAGCGGAGTTGCCCTTTAAACTGAAACAAAGTATTGTGCAGAAACAAAGATAATGTTTGAAGTGGAGAGATTGACCAACATACATTTTATCAAAAGAAGACTCCCTTGCATATGAGTAGTGTTTACAGTTTGTACAAGCCCAAGAAGACTGCGCACGTCAGACCTCCAACTCGGAAAGTTCTCCTGGAGATGATCACGGCCTTTATCCTCAATCCCTCAATAATGGCAACCGTGGCAAAACATTTTTAGGCCATATTTTCAAATGTTTAACTGTGAGCCATTGCGGTCAACATAATCTTAAAGTTGGCTTTCTCTGCCCACTGTTAGTTATGGGATACATAAGATCTATGGCAGAAGATCCGAGCACCTCCAGTGCGATGACACTTTGGTGCATGCAAAGCCAAAGGCAGAGTTTCTTATGCAGATCTCAAATTGCAAAGGTATGGAAAATTTTGAAACCAGTCGGCACGAGCGAATATCCCCTGCACACGGTAACAGACAGTCAACTTCCACAACTATTGACTATACCTTCATTTATCCATCCATTCATCACCACCTACGGCAGATTCAACATGGAGCGAGTTCAATGATTGTGCCATAGAGCACACTGAGTCGAAGCTTTAGAGCTTTGACGCCCCTGAGCATCACTAGTGACTTTAATGGCCACCGCATTGCTTTCTCGAGTGGTGGCTGATGGCCTCACCTCTTGGAGCAGTGGCTTCACTTCCTCAAAGTCGACGTGGCCTCCCATTTCGACAATGATGCGTCCTGCCTTTACGGGGGTCACGTAGTGGTCAATAGACCCTTTGCCCTTCCCCATCCTTTTTCCTTGTCCCTGAAAAGAAACATTTTCCCAAACATTCATCTTTTCTCAAAATCCTCCAAAATTCAAGGATAAAGCCATACTTCCCCATTTACAGATACTTTGTTGACGGCATCCAGTAGCAACAACGCATAAAGATGGGCGAGTTGGTTTAACATTATGAAACAGGAACAGCGCGAAAATAAACGAGGGACGAGTAGAAGAGGAAACGACAGAATCGGTTTGACGGGTTGTTTGTGTGCTTTCCTGTTTATTTCGTGTTTTGTGCACAAATAAACTCTCAGTTGCTAGTCAGCGCCGTGTCTGTCGTTTCCTCTTCTAGTCGTCCCTTGTTTATATTCGCGCTGTTCCTGTTTCATAATCCAGTAGCAATTCAATTCAATTCAATTCAATTTTATTGACCGAAAAAAGTATACAAAATATTGGAAAAAGCATATGAACCCATAGCCGCTGAGGCTAGTTCGGGCTCATCAACAAAACATCACAAGAACACAGAGCGACAGGCATATGTCAATAGAAAGCAACAAAAGTACTCCTAATCATGTTACTACAATATTAGAAGCTAATCTAGGTTACCAATACCAAAGAAACGATGATGAGGATGAAAGATGATCTAAGTAGATAAGAGGAGATAATGCTTCAGTGCATTGCTAAAAGTATGACATCTTGCACAATTCAGCCCAGCAAAAGCAGCAGAATATAACTGCTAAAAACAATAAGCTCGATGCAATGCGTGGATGCTGCAGGTTTCAAAGCACACCTTCTTTGTGATAGGCTTCCAGGGTGGGTCTATCCTCCAGACTGCAAACATGGTCTGTGTCTCGAGCTTCTTGTTGATGGTCAGCCGGATCATGTCAATGTGGCCAGGACGAAGGAACCCACCACACAGCGTCTGCAAGATTGAATTGACCGTCTGGAAACCCTCACACTACAGTAAAAGGATAGTGGCAGCCAGTAGGCACCTGCGTCCACTCACTTTCTTCCACCTCACCTAATGCCACCTTTCTTTGCAGCAGGCACTTTCAGTCATAACCGTTTGGGCATCCACTTATGTGGGGAGTTATTTGAGAGTATTCGACTACGCTTAGGGAATTCAATTTTTTCCTCGTAAGGCTTGAACATTATTTTGGCTCTGAAAATATGAACTTGCTTATTTAATATAACACATTGCATTTTTAAGTACTAAAGTACAAAGAAGGGGCGGTCAGTTTTACACGCTTGATTCTGTGTGGTAGGTCACGAAGATGGCTGTCTTCATAAGTGGGTTTCGGGAAAAGCTAAACGGCAGGCTTGACTCGTGAATAATAGGAAAGTTTGCTAGCCACTAAACATGTACTCGCGTCTGAGTCATCCTCGTCACTTTGCAGAAGCAAAGCTGCCATATCCACGTGTGTCAAAACTTTACACCGCTTCCGAGCATCCATGACTCAGAACGAGAACAACAACAGTAATCCCTCGTTGTACCAAAGTCAACGGGACGGCCAAAGAAATTTGATATAAGCAGTAATTCAAAAAGAAGGAAACAGCCAAAAACGGTGCCAGCAGCCTCGAAGGTGGATGAGAACACAGAGAAACACTCCGACAGTATATTTAATCAAACAAACCTTGGTTATGAACATCCCGCAGCAGCTTTAACGAGTGAAAAAAGAATGAAGTGGAGTTTGCAGATAATTTCGTCCGGGCACCAGTTCTTTTCGAACTGCTCCAGGACATTTCAAGAACACTGTCACTGCTGCTGCACTCCACCTTGTTTCGAAGCAGCCGTAGGATGTTTCGCATCACCGCAGTCGTTGGCATTTGCCGAGGCAGCCTCTTTGACATCGCTTCGTGTTTACCCTGGCCACATGCAAGGTTTACGATCGCAGCTTCTGTGGCAGGAACAACAAAGGGAACGTCCGCATCGACAGGCGCGAACGAATCAAAGCTATCCTCAGTGGCTTTGACAACATGTTTTCACACACTCCAGCTATGGAAATTGTGCGCCAGCTCGGCATGCATGTTCGGGTCACGGACACGCTTTCTCCTGCATGCAATACTTCTAGAACCAGTCCAATATGCCTTGCTTGTTCTGCAAGATGTTGGACAATGTCGAACAGCCGATGCCGGAATGTTGAATTCTTTGGCGATTTCGGACTTGGGCCGGCCACTTTTCTCAACCTCGCAGATCTAAGCGACTTTCGGTAAACACTCCCAATCTCCTACATGACGCATGCGTGCGTGTAGCACGCCACAAGCGCGCCCGCACAGGCTCAGGCGCGTTGGGGGCTCTTGAAGAGATGATACCCTCCGGGTACCATCGCTCCCTTGACCCGATTCCAACAGGAGTCGGTCAACGTCGGCCGCGGGCGTCACGAGTAGCGTTGGAATGTTGACGCTGCTCCCTGCCCACGTCCCCACGTCGGCGCATCGGCATCAGAAGTG
The DNA here is from genome assembly GCA_037355805.1 of Ixodes ricinus. Taxonomy (NCBI): domain Eukaryota; kingdom Metazoa; phylum Arthropoda; class Arachnida; order Ixodida; family Ixodidae; genus Ixodes; species Ixodes ricinus. The sequence continues at coordinate 35,314 of JAZHYW010030911.1, read as the reverse complement.
GCACTCTGCCCTCCGTCACCTGTTTACTCTGTTTTCTCAGTTTGCTGTTTGGCTCAGTGGAGAAGGCGGAAGGAATGCAAGGGTCTCCGTGCGCCTCCGTGTAGGCTTGCATGCTTTCGGCACCTCTGCCTTCGTAATAAGCATAGTCGGCTGCCGATACACTTTGAATAATCCGGTTAAAAAAATGCGTGCATTTCGGTCGGGACCACATTGAAATTTAGATAAATGCGATAATTACAAAAAAGTGATTCTGGTTATAACGAGGGATTACTATAACTTCTACCAAAGCAATTTAAATAATGTTGCCAGTCAGCAAACGTGAATAAACATGCTTGGTATTGTGTTTAATAGATGGCTGCACCTATAACCACCGGCAAAAATTGACTTGCAATATTTCACGGCACACTCTTCATCCAAAGTAGGTGTCGCACGTCTTTATACTCTGTTTCATACTTAGCGTGCAACGCTGTCAAAGATACCGGCGCAAGCATGGGGCTTGATCTGTTGATCATTTGCACGCATTCTCGCGCAAACAAAACCATAGATGAAGCCACGCGCTCGCGCCAGTAGCCTTGACAGCGTTGCGCGCTAAGTATGAAACAGAGTATAGACGATTCTTCATTCAAGGTCAAAATTGAGGCTAGTCTAAAGATATTCTCTCCAATTTAAAAACACTAAACCTAGGAAAAAAAATTTTTTTTTCCTACCTGGTTAAGACAGGCAGGTTTCAAAATAAATGTTTGTCAAACCAGGTAGGAAAACAAACATCTTTTTCTTAGGTTTAGTGTTTTCTTAAGAGTTTAAGGTCGAACAACATTTTTGCAGACATGCACTTAGGTTCAATCACAAAAAAATAATGAAAACACAGGGAGGGCAGAGGTGAGCTGGTGTAAGTTTAGCCATTTTGTTAAGACACCTGAGACTGGTGAGAAAATCTTAAAACAACCCAAAGTAGAAGTGAAAGGGAAAGAAGTCAGTCAGACGACGTCTCAAACTCAGCCAATACGTTTATTCAGTAAACCTATTACATACACTCCAAAACAAAGGGCATCACCAATCAACACAACAAAGAAAAAAATTCCTTTCCCTTCCCTTTTTCTTTCAAACTCCGCAGCCACAATTAAAAGTGACTGCGCACGGTCAAGGCATGTCATAAGTGTGTACAATGGCGACTGCGGAGTTCAAAAGGAAAAGGGAAGGGAAATAATTTTTTTTATTTGTTTGTTGTGTCTGAGTGGTGACGACCTTGGTTTCAGAGTATAAAAGGTTTACTGAATAAACACATCAGCTGAGTTTGAGATGTTGTCTGACTGACTTCTTTCCCTAGCTGTCTCTTCTAGTTATGGTTGCTTTAAGATTTTCTCACCCAGTCTAATGTGTTTTAGCAAAATGGTAAACAAAAAAATGGCGTTTTTGCTAGATAGCTCTATCCTGTCTAATGGCATGCGGTACTAGCAGCTAATGATTCCCTTCTTATTCAATATCTGTTCTGTGCAATTTACCAGATGTGCAGAGTACAAACTGGACAGTATGAGACCACTACAGACTGCCAGCATGCATTCAACTTCACAAAGTGCTTGTTACCCGATTGCATGTTTTCCTGTAGGTCCCTTCTTTAGGCACCACAACCTTGTGCACCCTTCACGTCATATTCACAAAATAAAGCGACCAAACTTTTCCACAAAGCCATTAGTCTGTTTGTAGTGCACTGCCAATAAATGAGCTTAGCGCAGATGTTACACTGGGGTCAAAACAGGCTTTAGTAAGCTGTGATTCGTACACGGTGCGCAATGCCGTCAAAGCCGGTGGTACAAATCTGTTTTGATTTAGTGTTTGATTTGCACGCGCTGTCGAGCACACGAGATGCCAGACGAGCCACGCGCTCGTGCTGGTAGCATTGTCTGCATTGTGCACTGCGGCAAACAGGGACTGCCGCTTACTATGATGCCGTACTGGTTGTAGAGCAGCTTGTTGTGCACCAGCTCCGGTCCCCGTATCGTCGCCAAGTCCTTCATCATCTTGGGAGGGGAGACGCCCGGTGGGTACTGCGGCGTCTTCTCCAGATTTCTCAGCTTGCGTTCCTCCGGGAACTCTACGTCTGTGCGGGCAAACGGAGAGCAAGTCGCGTCTCAAACTTTCTCGGCACATTCACCACAGAGAGTCTGGATTCAAGAGGAAGCAACTGAATTAACCATGAAGAGCGTTTGAAATGTAATGACAGACGCCTCCTGCGCTCATCGGGCGCAAGTGCGCATGCGTTGCGTCATTGCCCGGCGAGAAGGGAAGCGGGTGAAGAGGCGGAAACGCTTGCAGACGATCAACGCTTCCGTCACCTCCTCGCAGCTCGTATTGCAAACGCGGCCCATAAACCATGTGACTCCAATCGAACGGTTAGAAACACTGTAATCTAGGCTCGGTTGTTCTGCTTCCAGCGCAAGCTTCCTCCCACCGACAACACTTTGGCGTCTCGTGAGACTTGAGCGCATGCCGGAGGCTGGGCATTCGAAAGAGATGGCCTGCCATTCTCACCTTATCAGTAGCGATAGCAAAAAGAGATACGTTGAAAGTGACACGTCCTTTTGCAGTGCTAGTTGCTTCGGAGGGGAAATGGAACAATCCACCATTTTCCAAATTCCTGATCTGAAAGTTGTCCGATACAAAGTTCTATGGACGTGACATTCCTTCAAATAGCGAAGCTATCCTGTTAGCTGCACTAAGCTATACCAACCTAGATTGAGCGCCGGAATAATAGCTTTTGCGCCTATCGTGACTTATCTTTGGCTCCAAAGTTTGCTCCAAAAAGCCCCTCCCCTTCTTCATAATGGTGTCCCTTGTTTCCTTAATTTTCCTACCAAGAAATCCTCAAAACAAGTGTTTCCGAAAGGGGCCACGAGCTCTTCTAAAAATGGTGGGTTCATACTTCAGTGCACCCCTTTACAACTTGTAAAGAATTGCTCAAATATAAATATTTTTTTCTAGAAATATGGGTTTGAGAGAATTTGGTTCTCATACTTATAAGTTATTTTCTTCACGCAGATTAAGGAAAGGGAGAAAGTTGTTTTGCACAAACTTAGGGGACTTAATGGTAACTCGCAAAGGGCAAGAAATAGATGTTTGGGAAGCTCACTTTATATCACTGCAGCTCAATGAGGCCAGCAGGATCTAACTTTGTTACTCGAGCTCTGGTAGCACACATTTTCCACCAGATAGACTATTGGGACCGTGATTCCGAAAATGGTGTATTTGTTTTCCAAGTGGCACCAGTGGTATTGATGTCGCTGGCCTGCAATAAGGTGGAGCCGCCCCCGTAGGCGGGGCTCGGGGAGCTAGCTCTCAAAGGAGCGGCAATCAACGCTGAGCAGGAACGCTGGCGCTAGTTGGCCGCCGCCATGCTGTGAGCGCTTGGCGGTTTCGACGAGGCTTGGTGCAAGCTTGGGCCTGAAATTAGAGTTAAATATCCCCGAGTGCTGCGTCGGATGTTCGCATGAAGCGAGATCTGTTTGGCAGCCTAGCTTGCCGACTACTTCGGTTAGTTAGGCTCCCAGGCAAAATCGGTCCACTTCCCAGCTGGATTATGAGCAAATGAGGTGGTCCAGCTGGATTCCAGCTGATCAGCTGAGTCCAGCTTGAATCCAGCTGGACCGCCTCATTTCCAGTTCCATAATCCAGCTGGAAGTGGACTGATTTTTGCCTGGGCTTCAAGACAGAAAACGGTTGGCAAGCTAGGCTGTCAAATGCAGACCCCGCCGCACGATCACCTCGCTGCGCTCGAGGAAACTTTAACTATGTGGGGCGAAAGTTTGCCTGCTTCTTGCGCAGGGGTTGCATTGACGTCGGAAGCTCTCATGGGCTCGAAAGGGTAGACCTCAAGGCACCTAGCACTGAAGTCTACTTACTATTAATTCAACCTGAGCCAATCAGAGCTGAGGCGTTCTGACGCCAATGCAGCCCCTATGCAAGGAGCAGATGAACCTGCACTCGATATAATCTTAGGCCCCAGCTTGCACCAAGCCTCGTCGGAATTGCCAAGTGCGTCCACAGTATGCCGGCGGCAGAAACGACTGGGTGACCGTTTCCCACTCAGTGTCGACCGCCGTTCCCATGGCCTACCGCCACTCCATTAACTCCGTTGATGGACGATTCACATGACGAACCGAATAGCAATTTTTGTCCGCGGACCGTGCACCACGTGATCATCATGTCACCGATCCCTGCGATCTACGCTTCGTCCGCAGACTGATAAAGTCGAGCGCCTTTTCAATAGCGAAACTTTGGCGGGAGATTGACTTGAAAAGCGTTTAGTTAGGCAACGGTACAATGTTGGCTTGTTTTTTTCAGTGTACGCACGATTAAAACAAAAGTGGCATATCGTTGTGTTTCGTGCATTCGCTGGTTCAATTTGTCACGTGATTCTTGGTTTCATGCGCTAAAGAAAGTGCAGAAACTTTGCCCAGTTGAAGCGAAGCAGGTTCCGGTACTCCTCCGGGTCCGTGTCAAGAAGCTTCCATCGAAACTTGTCTAGCACGCCACAATAATTTTTGCACGTCGAGTCTGCTTTTCACTGAGCAAGACCTTTCCCTTGGCTGTGGTGTATGTAAGTGTAATGCCCGAGCGTGGAGTGCGTGAAGGCATCTCCAATCGCCCTTCTGCAAGCCCGGAACTTTGTCGCTTGTACACTGAAACCTTCCCGAGCAGGACCGTGCCTGTGTCACTTGCTACGCCATCGTAACTGGCGCGTGCACCCGCACCGGCTTGTGTGGCTGGCACAAAAGGGATGCTACGTCACTGCAACACCGCCTAGTGCGTGGAAGCTCGTACGAGTCCACGAGGACGACAGCCAGGGCAAAAAGGGATAGAGCTAGCAGATTAAACGTTCCAAATTAGTAGCCACTTCGGGGTCTCAGACGTCCTTTTTCGAGTTACTTCATTACTGTCATGCCTTGGGCTAGTAAAGCTAATGGCACTTTGCGCAAAGTCTATCACAGTGTTCGAACTGTAAGCGGTTGATGAGTTGAGGCATGTTGTCCTTTCTACTTTCTAAAAAGTTTCTTCATAGATTTTTTTTTTTTTAAATGTCTTTGTTGGAGGATTTTACCGCATGAGGAAGAAGTTTTCACTGAAACTCGTTGGTAGTCAGCCGTCTCGTGCTCATCTCTCCTGTTTTCTCTCTACGTTTCGTCACTAAGTTCAGGCTGTTTTTTCCAAGGTGTTCGGTCTCGATCTCTACGTAAGAGCGGCGTACGATTCTTTATCGCGGTAGCAAACGCCGATATCTCTCTTGGACAACGGTGCCACGGTGGGATGTTGGAGTTTCGCGGCACTGTGGGGTGGCGACCAGGTTCGGTCCGTTCTCGCTGGCGTCTGCTCGTTGTCTCCCTCGTGTGGATGCGCTTGGGAGACGGACGGAACCGCGGACATGTCGTCACGTGATCAATCCGTCCACCGATTAGTCCGTCATGTGAGAGAGAGAACGCCGCTGCGGGCTCCGCCGGTGACCTCAATACAGCACCTTTACCCGATGATATGAGCGGCCGTTCGAAGCGCTCCTTGAGCGTGTTTTTTTATATTATTTTCTATCCCCTTTTGCCTACAAATATCTAGTCTTCACTGACGAGCAAACGTAACTCCATGTGCTCCGGTGGAACATTTTTTTTCCAGCGAGAATGTATACTAACCTCCGTAGTCCGGAGGGGCCTTCCAAAGTTTGAGTCCACATGCTTGGAGGAGCAGCGGCCACTGGCGACCTACGGGGGCGAAAGAAACAACACAATTAGCCACGCTGCTTCTTATCGGAAGCTTCTCCGTGTGTATTAAAGTTGGGAAATAGTTACATACACCGGCACGCGCCATTCAGCGGTTTCTTCGGCGATAGCGGCACACGGAGAGCTAACGTGGCCGCCATTTTTACGACGAAAGTGTATGAAACCGAAACTAAAAAGAATATGACCTGGTATTGGCAACTGGCAACTCTTTTTGCGTGAACTAAAAAATCTGATAAAATTTTTTTATTTCTTTAAAGGATAAAAAATTAAACTTGTAAATAGCCGCGACTACAATAATTTAAATGTTTCTTGGTTGCCGTTGCTAACAACAGCCGAAACCATCCGCATTTGGAACAAGGCGCACAAGAGGGTCACGAACATTGTGAATGGTCGGCTGTGGGCTGCTTCTTTGCTGCAGCCGCCGCATTTTCTCCAAGCTTTCAGCGCCTCGTTTGACAAAGCAGTTTGCCGCCGTTTCTGGGAAGTTATAATCAACCAGTGCTGCGCTCCTGCCCCGTAATTATTGGGAAACCTTGGGTGTAACCTTTAAACTCGCATCTCTCGCGTCGATGCTCTGCATGCTTCGCCCAAGGAAGAGCCGACACTCCCTAGGAAGCTCACTGGGCATGCCTCAGAAAGCCGCTGTTTCTCGACACGACGACGGAGTGACCGAGGAAAGCGCTTCCCAAGAGTACCGGGACTACGTCCGCAACTTGAGAAACTGGGAACAGAGCGTCAAAATGAAGGACTCCGAACTTCGCTCTCTCAAATCCAAGCTCCAGTCCCCACGGTGAGCGCCGGTTCAATCGCGTAAATTGCGTCTAAACACGCACTTACTGGCTGTAGCGCGAACCGAAGGTAGATAATGGTGCACATGCCTTCTTGGACTTTCGTGATCGTTTATTTATTTATTTAGTATTCGCGCTTCAACGTGGAAACGTCTCGGCTGTAGACATTATCACACGAGACATATCCTTCCCGCAATTTTAATCCACTGCCTTCACGTGATGCTGTGAATGTGAGTGCCCAGTAGTGAACTTGGTTGTTTTTGGGGAGGTAAGCGGGACCGATTGAATTACTAGTGGCAAAATTTCTGTGCTTTCGCAAGTGTATTTCACTTTGATAAAGGGCCATAAGATTCTGGAATCTTGTAGGAGTTAATGTGGTCACAGGAACCGCTTTCTGACCAAGGCGTAGATGCACCGTAAGATCTAGCTGGAGACGACGTGCCCACCAGTACATGGGTCGAACTGCTACGGACATGGACACCCCTATTCGCCTTTTCACGGAGCCACAAAAGCAGAATAGACCTTTTGCAGAGCACACAGTGCCGTCTGCTACACCGAAGGGTTGCTGGAAACTGGCCGTAGCGGACGGCAGAAGCAACTTTGGATGCAAGGGAGGAAATTCTGGCGAGGGCAGGCAAGCAACTGCATTGCCGTCTCTTTCTATCGTGGTAGATGCTGCAGAGGCTAGGAGAAGCATGCAGGACATTCCCACAATTAAGTTCCGCACTTTGCTCGCAGCCTTTTGGTATTTTCGCGAAACATCTGTTGGCTATTCATCTAGCGCGGAACCTTTGGCAATGGCTGTCGTTGAAGGAAAGGGCTGGCGTTAGTACAATGCCTGGAATGCGTCTTCGACCGGTTTGTTCTGTGTCCCGTCCCACCCATACATCAAAAGTGGTCCCTAGTGGCAACAAACAATATCACAGAGGTCGGCGTGTCGTGCTGTCAGATGTCGGAATCCTGGCAGTTTGTGCCAGAAGACCTGGCAAAAAGTATGAGTGAACGTCGCTGTCGTCGCAGAGTCGCGACGCGACTCCTGGCTACCGAATCTTCCGTGGAGTGTCGGGCTGGAGAGAAACCTGCAGCAGATTAGGCATCAGCCACATCCGGCACCGTTGCTGCGACGCCACCAGGATCGCGACCGGCCACAACACGAGGAAAGTTGTGTGGCGTCACAGGGCAGAAACTGAAGGACCACTTTTTAGGATGCAATAAACACGCCAGACGAAGGACGCGTCCCAAGCGACATGGCGTCAGTAGCAGACCGAGTAATTTGCCGCTTTGGACGACATTTGAGGAAATGAGATAGGAACTGGTTTTATCTGAATTCTCTAATAGTCCCGTTTCAAACATCCGTGTAAAATCCCGCCCTCGTCTCTGCAGCATCTGTCGCGTGACGCTGAAGAAGGCGAGCAAGGAGGAGGGTAGCACAGTTTTCCGCATGCCCTCACCCACTCATCTGCATTTTGTCCGTCCCCACCGTCGTCTGTGACAGCCGGTTCTGTACCTGCAGTTCCTGGAATTCTTTTGGCACCCTGGATGACGCTGCACGTTTTGCAGCAGGTCTATTCGACTGGTGTCGGTGGGCACTAGGTATATAATCCGGGCCTCATCCCGTACATTGCACTTACTATACAGCAGCGCTTCAGCTTGTGCCCCTTGAGATGCTAATCGCAGAAAAATCTTTGCTCGTCTTCTCGTGTCACCAGTGAGGAAATTGTCCCAATCTAAAGAAGATGCGTGTCACGCTTTGGTAACATTGAACAAAAGCAATTTTAGGATTGGGAACCGTGGAGCCAAGGGATACTTTCACGCCGTGGATTGTCTGTTCATGAGACGACTGAAGTCGGTCACAAAATTGTATGTGTTTGAGTTCAGATTGGTGCTTTGTCACACTCTTTTGATTTTGTAACTTGCCCATGTCATGATGTGTGACCCAGATTTTGACCTTATAACTGAAAAGTTTGTTCCTGACCAATGTCAATGCTGAACTCCCTACACCCTGGATTACTCTACAGGCTTCATTTTAATTAAAGTCCACAGTCAATCTGGTTAACATTTAAACTAAACTGACTGAAAAAACAAACAAAAAAACCTCTGGAATGTTTCCACTGCATTTGCTGTGCACTGTATTTTCATGAAAATATTAATTGGCTTGGGATAAATCGGAAGTATTATGGTGTTGGCTTAGGGTACAAGCCGTTTGCTTGAGGGTTTGTAATTGATCGTGGTATTGAAGCCACCTCAGCTACAGTCATGTCTCGTTAATATAGACACCATTATGGTGTCTATATTATTAATGATGATATTATTTTGATGTTTGACAAACAAGTATGAAAAATTGTCACTTCCGTTTTGACTCGTGCAACAACAAACAGAAGCTTTGCCATTTTCTGTTCGAAAGCGTGGTTCACATACTTTAGTTTCTAAATATGTCAGTTCCTCCAAGGGACGCCGCTGCTCGACGTAAGTGCTGCAGTGCCCGTAATCGTCAACAGCGAGGCTACTAGGGGAACCGACATGTTGGAAACAAAAACGTGACTTATCGTACTTCTTCGAACAGAAAATGGAGAAGTCAATGTATGTTATCGTACGAGTCATAATGAGAGTGACAATTTTCTTACACTTGTTCCTCAAGCATCAAAATATGAGTTAACAAAAAAAGAGAAGGTGCAACAGAAAACGAAGATTAGTAAATAACTTTTAGAGCCTATGAGGCTCCCAAAAAGAGCGTGAACACCACGTGACTCGTGGCCAGTCACGTGACAGCCAGTTGCCATTTTTGTGCGGGCTCCCGCCAGGCGCCAACTGCTAAATCCGTTTCGTGCCAGTAACTCATAGCTCTAAAATTTGTTTTCTTCATTGTAAATTTATTTTTATGAGATCCTTTTTCCATCCAGGCTGTTTAAAATACAAGTGTTTTTCTTTTCATAGAGGAGCCTTAAGACGAGTTGGGTAAAACCTAACGTAACATGCGTAGGCAAAGTAATTACTATAGTGTATTTGAATATACTTTGAATTTTTTCTCCCCTGCCACTGGCACTTTAATATTAGAAAGATCCAACCATAATTATAATCAAACGAAGCTGTCCCACTATTGTGAACAAGTTTCCGAGTCTGCTGAGCCAGCCCGAGAGCTTTGGGACATCAGCCATCTCTTTCAGTGCACCAATCCAAAACTGAAGCTTGGCGTGCATGCAGGAGTGCAAAGAGGCAGAATTTGACACCATTCATAATCTTGGAACACTTCGGACGGTAATACAGTGCGCTGGAAATTAAATAGAATGGCATACACTATTTGCAATATGTTTAATGTTTCGAATGATTTGCGCACCTCTAAAATTAACCCGACACTTTCGCTTCCATAAGACACACTGTCTCATATCTACCGGGTGAAACAAGGAGACGGCAGGCTCTTTAAATCGACCGGAAAATTCGGTTTCTTAACCTATCGCGCTACGACTTTGTGCAGCGTTGCCCACAGATGGTGCATTTTTTTCGTAAAATTTGCAAAGAACGAACTTACCTGAGGAAAAGTAAAGAAAGAAAAAGGCTTAGCTCCTATGGAAACGCAGCGACGCCACCGGTCTTCAAACAACACGGCGCCGTTTCGCACGGGAGACAAGAGATGGCGCAACGAACGCCGCCAACGAACGAGCATACGGCGCCGAGAGCCGGCACTTTAGCAGACGATCCTTTCGACTCAAAAGCGGCTCGCGTTCCGCAGGCGGCGACAGCCGCAGAAACAAAAACAGGCGCGGTAACAACAAGGAACTGCAGTTCCTTGTCTGCTAAACACGATGGCTCTCGGCGTCGTCTGCTCGTTCGTTGGCGGCAGTTGGCGTCGCGACTGCTTGCGCCATCTCTTGTCTCCCGTGCGAAACGGCGCCGTGTTGTTTGCAGACCGGTGGCGTCGCTGCGTTTCCATAGGAGCTAAGCCTTTTTCTTTCTTTACTTTTTTCTCAGGTAAGTTCGTTCTTTGCAAATTTTACAAAAAAAAATGCACCATCTGTGGGCAACGCTGCACAAAGTCGTAGCGCGATAGGTTAAGAAACCGAATTTTCCGGTCGATTTAAAGAGCCTGCCGTCTCCTTGTTTCCACCCTGTATCTCTGTACCGTAATATCCGGTGTGTAGACCTTTTAAGAAAAATTGCCTTTCTGTGCTCTGCCACCTTTGTATACTGGACTGTGGCTCTGCCTTCTGAGCGTACGCTGTTGCTCTGCCGTGCACTACGTTGGACCCACTGCGCATGTGTCCACAGCTCAGTGACTCAGCATGGTACGCCCGGGTGATAAGCGATGCAGATGTCTATAAGAGATGCGGATTTTTTTCTCAGATATTCGATTGGCGGGTCTTTTTCACTGGTTGACAATAGTATGTCTTCTTGTATCTTTTTTTAAAGTATGGGCCCTAACTGTGTATGATGTTGGCCGTATCAGCATTTACGACAAAGGAAGAGGCGGCAGAGGCACCCACCGATGGATTGCTCTTTCAATGGTCTCAAAGGTGGCCCGAAATGTGGCGCATAAAGGTCCCGTGGCTACAGTAACCTCTGCAGCCGCGAGCCCCTACGTGTAGAAGCGCAACGTGTGCAAAGGTAAAGCATGACCAGTATATCTAACTCATTGAAAAGCAGGAAACAGCGCCAAAAGTACCGGGGACAAGGAACGAGAACACACACATTCTTTGTCCTCCGTACTTTTGCACTGTTTCCTGCTTCGCAACTATGCTGCAACTAACCTCGCCCAATTTTCAACAGTGCTTTCCGTAGAATGCCGTGCATCCCCCCATACTACATTAAGCAGCCCATACCCACATTTACTGAGATCTGAGAAAATGTGCACAGTTACATTTATGTGTTGAATTGATGACATTCGGACAAAGCGCCCATCCCCCATTTCTTTTTTCATGATTATCTCAATATGTTGAGTGGGCGCTGCTCCGGTATTTTACGGTATATACCGACTTCTTCAACGTTTGGGTACATATGGGGGTTGTGGCTTGTAGAGCAGGAAGGTATGGTATCACTTATTGGGCATTTACATAGAGTTGGGGGAAGGTGGGAAGGGGGGGATTGGTATAATATGGTATCCAACAGAACCAAATAAATGCACAAAATAAGGTGAACGAACAGCAGAAGAAAGCTTATGTTACAATGAAATCTATTCCATAAAAGCGAAAAACACATAAAGGGAGAAAAAGCTTAAAAACACATGAAGGAGTGAGGGAAAAACACTGAAAGGTACACAATGCAATTTCAGTGCAGTTCTGGCATTCATAGTGCAGAAAAAACAACAAGGGAAGAACACAACAAACACGCAATCGAGTTCAACCGGACATGCAGAATTTACAACCTGGGCAAGCTGCAGCATGTTGCAGAGCTTCAACAAAGGGACAAAAGTGATGACTGGTGGAGGCAATTTCTGTGGGGCCTGTTCCAATCTGAAATGGCGAGTAGAAGTTGTGCTTTCTTTGAGACATATTAGTTAATGCAAATGTGGGGGGGGGGGGGGGGTTCTAAGAGGGTGATCCCAACGGGAGGATAAAAATACTAATATTTGAGGAACTGTGGTGAGAGTTTGTGAAGAATAATTAGCGGGAAAGTTGCCTTCTTCGTCAAGGGGTAATAGGTTAAGTCAACGTTTCAGGCTGGTTACACTCGTAATAGCGGGAATACTTAACAACATATGAGTCTAGCAGCTTTTTATGAAGGGATTCAATATTATCTGTCGGATATATTTGGTGACGGTGCTAAATGATTCATGTATGCTCTAGATAGGTTCTTACAAGTGCAGTGCATACAAGAAGCTTTGTTTCCAAGTTTTCTTGAAACAAAGTTCGTTTGAGGAAGCCAGGTGTTTGCGACACTTTGTTAGTAATATGCTCACTGGGGCGATTCCACAATAAGTCAGATGAAAGATGAACGCAGCGGGATTAAGGGACGACGTGTTTTGAGTTGCATCATATCTGATTGAAGTGTGTCTGAGGGACTGCATTTCGTTTTCTGGTGAAGGTTATAGGCCCCTTCACCTTGCCGTCGCATGGGCGCTGCCCATCTTGTAATGGCGTGACGGCGGCACGCCATAAGGTGGCTTCAACTTGTCTCTCCTCTCTGCACCTTAAGCGAAGCCGTTGTATTAGATGTTTCTCACCCGCGTTTCATCGCATTTCTTGCCTTGCTCTGTAAAGTGTCATCTGATGCTTATATTTGCTACCTAACTGCATTCCATTATTATGCGCATAACTTCTGCAGTTAATTTTACGACATGTTTTGACTATTTTCACCGTCGGCGGGCGGATACTTGCGAGGATGCTAGAGGGACCACATGAATCAGTGCTGACGCAGATTGAGTATGTAGGTGACTCTAGGACAGCACAACAGTTCAAATGCCAATAACTTATAACTTGGGTTCGCTCAGGAATAGTCATCGTATGAAGCCACCATATCTGCTTTCTGAAAGCATCACAATTTGCCTTCGTAAGAAATCGAAAACACTTACTAACTTTTAACTTATATATCTTATCTGATCCTCGGAATAATAGTAACCTCAACATCAGGTGATTTGTTTGTTTTATAATATTACACCTAAGTGCATTAGATGTTCATCGTTTTTGCGACAGAAACATTCATTGGATCAGTTTATCTATAAATTTAAAGAAACTAGACCCACTGCTCAGTCACATGTCTGCAGTCGTTCAAGTGCTTTGATTATTTTCTTTGGATATTAAAATTTAATTAAAGTTATTAATTTGGACACCAAACTTGGGACTTCCCGGGTGAAAAAGAACAGACAAATTGAGAGCACCTGGGGACCAACGTAATGCGAAAAAGAAACGTTTCTGTGGAAATCGCCCAAGTGCAGCGTTTTTGTCAATTCCAAATATGGATTGGCTTTCAGTAGGCTGGTGATGCCGAAAGGTACAATGCATATCAGTCAAAGAAATAAAGATTTGTCCACACAGGTCCACAGAGTGGTGCCTGGCATTTGTTGTCAGTCACTTCTCTTGCACTATTTAATTTCATTTGGCAATTTATATAGAAGATAAATGTGGGACTTCACTTGACTGGCCCTGCCACTTATCCTATATCCTGAGCACGCTGTAAGCGAAGGTATAACAAATTATTTATTTCACTTGGCGAGGATTGCAAAATGCTGTTAATGAATCTTTTTTGAGGGCTGATACAAAAGCCGATTTGCTCCACGGCCTTGGATGGACTATCGAAATGTTTCTCGAGTACTTAATTTCTTTCAAGGGTACAGGAACGAAATGTTTGCACTTATTTCTTTTGCTTAGATGTGGTCCATGTTGCGCTGGCAGTCCAGAAGCACTAGCCTAGACTGTTTCTGGGCTGTCAACAGAAAAAGTCAAGAAAACTAATTTAAAAACAAATGAACAGATTTCAAAATTTGCGTCTGGTGGCATTCTGTGCAGCTCCGTCGAATGTTGCCACGTCACGAGTTCCTTAGAAGCAGCGCCAGTTTGTGGCAGTATGGCTTGCTCGTGGAGTTACTTAGTCCTGAATGTGACTTGGCAGAGAACACTAACGCGTTTACTACGTTGTATACAATAAAGCTTCCACAGTGCTTTCGCAACGCGCGCATTCCACACCATCCAGATCGCCGTTCTTTGCAAATGTTAGGTAGGAGCTTGATCTGAGGATGTGGGGTCCTCTGCCAAGGCCAACCCCCCCCTCCCCCCCTTCATTCACTTCTCCCCGTATGCGCTGTGAATGGCGCACTCAAAATATGGCACCCAGTGCCCAGTGTATACCTTATACAGTATACTAGAGCTTGCGGTGTCGCCATTGCTAGGTATTGACAGTTCTTTCTACATTCTAATTTTCTCTTGACTTGAAGCATAAAAGCATAAAACACATAGAAACGGACACACACAGACAGGACAGTTCTTTCAATTAGCAACCAACATTTATGATGCCTCCAGTTCTTTCAATTAGCAACCAACATTCATGATGCCTCCTGAAATGTCGGTTGCTAATTGAGAAAAAACTGTCCTGTCTGTGTGTGTCCGACCCTATGTGTTTTATTTTTTCGTGTTTCAAGTCATTTGTGCCAACCTGCTCTGTGTTCATGTTTGTAATTCCCTCGAGTTACTACTTCTGCGGTGTGAAACTAACACGGTAAAGCAGACACTCGTGGCATACAAAATATCGGCATGGCCGCAAACAATGTTATGGGCAGGCTATGTATAGGCCATAAGGCGTTAAGTCCTTGGATCTTACTGCTAGGCGAGATTGTCACGCGTTGACACTACCAAGCGGCAACGCTCGCAACTACAATACACTTGGCCGTGCAGGAACTATACTACAAAGTTCTCGGAGTGGCTCAGTGCCACTGATTCATTGGTGATGTGCTATAACTAACCTATTTTATCACTATACTAAGTGTAAAGGACATAACCCACCAACACAGCCGTGAGCGTGCTGAAACCGAAATCAACCACATTGAAGCCACCCAATGGCCAGGCGGATGTCAGTGCCCCCTATCCTAGGTCTTAGGTAACTACAGAGATGAAAAGGTTTATAAATTTTGTTCTATGAGCTTTTATCTTTATGAACCACATAGCGTACCAGCTTGTAATCGCATCTAAGTCTTCCTGTACAATCCTGAGGACTTCTCATTGAAGGGCAGATGTTGCGACTGTCTGAAAAGAGGTGTTAAAGATGTGATGTTAGAATGAATATAATTTAATGTATATGACTAGAGCACTGAATGGAGTACTAAACCCTGTGGGACACCTGACGTTGCAGGGAAGGAGAGGTAAGACCTTTGCCGATTGCGACGAGATTCATATCTTTAATCAGGAAGTTGTTAATCCATTTAGGAATGCCTGTAAATAAGTTTAGTAAATTTTTAACATGATTAAAGTGTCCCCAGAGCTCTTGAGGTCTAGAAAATATGCCACAGTACAGTTGAATTCTGTAAATAGGGTAATGCCATCTTTTTTTACAAAGACTGATGCAAGCAGTTAGTCATGTTAGACAAGTGCAGCCACTGTTCCCAAGACTATTTTTGACAACCCACCAGTTTGTTATAAAGCTCAAACCTACCGTAGAATACCGTGCATCTGCCCATACCACATTAAGTGCCCATACCCAAAATTGTAAGATCTGAGAAAATATGCACAGTACATGTATGTGTAGAATTGATGACCGGACAAGCGCCCATCCCCCATTTTTTCATGATTATCTCAAAATTTTGAGTGGGCGCTTGCCCGGTATTTTATGGTACGTTGAAATTGAAACTACAGTTCTTCGGCTAGCCACGAGATTGTGGAATGAAATTCTCCGCACCAAATTTAATTTCTTGACGGCACTTGGAAACCATCAATCACCGGTGATCGATGGCCAATGGGCGTGGTCAGGAAAGAGTTAAGACACCTCCACAAATCATCTTTAAAGTCAGTGAGCAATTGTGCCGAGAAAAATTAAGGTCTTTCGAGTTGTACTAGTTGCATATGTTACAAAGTTATGTCTGTCAAACATACAGGGTGTGTTTTTTAAGCTTTACAGATTTGATTAAGAAGAGCCGTGAAAGCTACACTTCTGCGGTTTGTGCACGTGAGTTATACGACCAGGGGAACATAGTATAGGGGGTTAATTGTAACGATCAGTCGGCTGAATAAGTAAAATTTGTTAATTAACTTTTCAGTTAGGAAAAATAGACATGGGGTTTCAATTAGAAACTTGCTGATTGTCATTGAAAACCACTAAATCAACTTTTTTTTTAGGATATACCGCAGGGAAGCATTTTACGGCGTTCCGTAAAAGTGCTCCTATTTGGACGCATTTCTCGATTTCGGTTTCTTATCGGAGTGCATCTCTGCGCCTGCGGTCGTGCTCCCCAGTGGTTGAGACGCACAACACACATGCGCCCTACTTCCCTCCGTCCTATGAGGGAGGTGAGGGGGTGACTTTGCGCCCGACCTCACCGGGGCACAAAGATGCACTCTGGTAAGAAACCGAAACCAAGACCAGCGTTCAGACTCGAGCATCTTTTAAAAACACCGTAAAATGCTGCTTCTGTCTTTTATCTTCCTAAAAAGAGTTGTTTGATTTGGTTGTTTTCGTTGATGCTTAGCAAGTTTCTAATTGGAAGCATATGTATATTTTTACAAATTAAAAAGGAAATTAACGAAGTATGCTTATAGCCGACTGATTGTTCTATTAATCCCGTACACTATGTCTCCATGGCCGTATAACTCACCCGCACAAACTGCGTAAGTGCAGCTTCCGGGGCTTTTTTAAAGCAAATCTATAAAGCTTTAAAAAAGCACCCTGTGTAAACATGCTTTGTGAGGGTTTACTCTGCCGCAGGCAGTGAAAAAAAAATGTAGGAAGTAATATATTAACTACTTTTGGGACAAGGTTATTTTTAACATTTAGAAAAAAACCCGACAGGGACAATAAGGGACGGACAAACACAAAGTCTCAAACCTTCATTGTCCCTTATTGTCCCAGTCTCGGCTTTTTTTCGAAATGTTTAACCACCACCAGCTCGTTTGCGCCCTTACCTTTTGTTCTCAAGGTTATTTTGTTGCTTTTGAAATTGTTTTACACCCCTTGTTATTTCGTGACCTGCACTTTCAAGTACCATAGGATACATGGGTTGCACTGACGTCACATCGCATACTTTTGACCACCATGTAAGAAGAGGAGAGGGAGGCTGCTTTTGTAAGAATTTTGAGTGACGGGTTAATCTTGCTATAATCTTCTGGGAGGAGAATAGCGACGTCTGTGCAAATCCGGGAGGCACAAAGAGGATCCTGATACGAGGGGAGCTCCCTCTTCCCCTCTTCTCTGGTGGTCATCGGAGCGCTCTTTGAGTGACGTCACGTGCAACCCAAGTGTACTGAGTAAGTGCCCCTTTGAAAGTTTATCACTAAAATATGGGGTGGGCATTAGTTAGTTTCGAGAATGGAGAAGCGGAAGGGGCACATGGTAGACCTTCTTTGGCCCTTGTTTGATCCAAAAAATGGTATAGGAGCACTATAAGGTTCAAGCACAACCCCTAATTTTTAAAGCCGTTGTGGGGCCCCGTGCTAGACACTTCATTGTTTTTAATTTTCTCTTTTAGCTTGCAGCACCATCGCCACGCACAAACGCTGATGTGGTCGCGAGCGTGCGTGATTAAAGACATTTCATCCGAGACGGCGGAGTCGCCTGACGTTTTTCTACAGCAGTGAAGCATCACTGCATTGCACCAGCTTGCACAGATAAACTTTCACTGGTTTGCACCAGAGAAATGGCTGTATCTTGGTTAGCTTGGTGGGCTCAGAAGGTTGCTGCGGTGGGGGCTTGATATGTTTCTTGCTTACATTTCAAGTGTCTCCAAATGTGGTGGGGTGGGTACTTATGTTATATGAGGCACATACTCAATATTTTAAGGTAAGATTTTTTTTTTAGCTTGGTTTTTTTTTGTTGGTATTGTCAATAGTTGTTAGAAGAGACTTGTTCTTGCTGTGTCTGCCAGAACTTTAGTGTGAATGTTTGTGTCACCACCATTGGTCTTAATTCTGCTGAAGTGGAGATAAAAAAGGTAATGAGCAGTCATTTATTGGTTTGTGTGTCAACAGCAGTGAGTGAGCAAGTCATCTCATTCAGAACTGGATGAGGGCTCCTTCTACAGAAGCATTGGGAATGTAATTAGAACCATTTGGAATTACAGCAATATTTTATGGAACATCACCTTAAGCTGTTTCTTTAGCTACTGTTGGCCCTTGGGGCACCCTTGTTGTTTTTATTTACATCTGCACGGTTCCTGTAGCCTGTCAATTGAGATTGATGGAACAGCATGCCCACTGACCTTTGCTGGATGTTGTCTAATATGCAAGTCATTCTAAATTGGGTTTCTCCAATGGTTGGTGTAACGTAATTCAACAGTTTATTGCTTTATCTGCTGCTGAACTCTTTCCTGACCATGGGAAGAATGGCTGCTTTTTGTTACTTTTTGTTACTTTTTTTTTCTGAAGAAACTGAAGTTTACGTTTTATGTCATGCATAGAAATTAAGCTAAATAAGTGGGCTTTTCAGCGATGCAAGCATCAAAGCAAAGACTTGAATTCTAATGCAAAATAAATTCGTCAAACACAATTTTCTTCTAAAAAAGATTGTCCAAACTGAGTAGATATGGCTGTATCTAAAAAAACAGTGCAATAAAAAAATTGAAATATACTAAGTGTTTTTCACTTTGACAACAGAAAGCTCTGCTAAACCTAGAGTTCTTGCTCAAAAATGTTTTGAGCTACCGAAAATGAAGTGAACCTCCATGACCTATATCCCTTTAGGCTAAGCATTTCTCAACGTGGTGAAGGACACGTCATCAGAACTGAAATGTGATAAACTGACTTCGTCATCAGACCCATGCTGCTATCTGAATAAAAAGAATTGACTCAGGATTTGCAAGGATTGCCACACTTTTGAGCACGTGCTGGACCCGGACTCGTGTCAATGACGACAATGCACCGTCGGTTTGACGCTCGGCTTAAAAATCACTGTCTCGCGGAGAGAAAAGGGAAATAAAGGAACCAAAACTGTAGTCTTCAAACTACCCATGGGGAGGAGGCACAGCAGGAATTTTAAAATAGGTCTCCGCACCCTCGAGTCACGGGTAATCGGCGGTCCATGAACATGGTCAGGAGAATATTCATTGAAAAAAAAAAAAAAGCCAATAAAATTTTTTTTTTGTTTGGTGTGTTTACCTCTTCTAGCACCGGCATCTTTATAAAGTGTCTCTATTCTCTTTGTAATGGCGTTGTGAAACTGTCTTGGCTGTAGGCGCAACCGAAGGAAGCAACAAGTAAAAGGGATGTGCGAGTTGCAGGAGCCGACACCTGTCAAGAGGCCTGCATCCTGCGAGGCTGCGGCAGCCGCTGCAGAGGACGGGGCAGAGGCCAGTGAGGTTGCTAGGGAAGAGGTGAGCCCCATTTAGTCCCTGTGCCACGACGCCGTAGTCATTGACAAGATGAAGACAGCAGGGGGGGGCTTCAGTTGTCCTGGTGCAAGCGTCCTACCTTTGACGACGCTTCAATGTCTCATGCACTGAAACGTGCAGCCAAAGCAGGACGGAAGGCGCAGGACGTGCGTTAGAGGCAATTGAAAGACTTGCTGTCCTCACTCTGGCAGTGACTATAGAAACATAGGACGGGATCTTCTGAATCGAATATGAATTGAATAGTAGTGCCATTTGAATAACTTTAAATAGTATAAAAGAATCGGAAATATTGAGTCCAATGACGTCTACAAAATGGGAAGGCGGTTTTAGAAAGATTCTTGATTTGTAAATAACCAAGGGAGGCTTTTTTACTTTACGATGCCCTTTAATAAGACATTTTTAAGATAGGCGGTGTTCCAGTGTAAAGATTGCGGTTTTTTATAGTTCCTCAAGAGAAAGCTATGATTAGCACTACTTGTGTTCCAAATATTTCACATTGCTCGAGTCCCATTTGGGCTGGAGTTTTGTTGAGCATGCCTTTAATTAGGCAGGTATACTGCGAATGCAGTTATCACCCACATGCTGATGTTATATCTTTTTAAAACCATGTCTACATGCAAACCTCCTTTGAGAAGCATAATTAAATGGCAGAAGTTTTGTTGTTTAAGTTATTTAAGCAAATAAGTGTGATCTTTTGAATATGAACGAAAGATTCAGTGTGGTACTCAGAAATCTATATTCAATGATTCTAGTGAATTATTGGCGACTCCAGCGTAATTGACGCCCGCTACTTGGTTCTTGTAGGCAGCATAGAAACATTGTTTTCACTATTTATTTTTATGCTTCCGCCGTATCATTCCTGTGCACTGACTAGAAGGTTTCTACAGTTGAAAAATCGCTTTTGCTTTCATATGTAACACCAATTTTACGCTGCAGTGCAAGAAATTTATGGTGGTTCGCGTGCCTAATGGCGAAACCTACCTCCTTTCGTCCGCCATTTCGCCTGACCAGCGCGCCCCCTATAGTTCGCTAGATTCGCGAATACCATTAATTGTAAACTCTTGAACGAACGCCCGCCCCCAAGAGATTGCCCATCCCATTCTTTGGGCTGAATATCCATACCATAAAACTTTCGAAACATCGCCCACCTCCAATTCCCACTGGATATCGATCGCGCAGTGTCCGACAGGAATCGCATCAACCGCTATCTGCAGGCGTTGGTGCGTGTGACAAGCGGGTTCATCGCACCGTGAATCTTGAATCTGCCTATTTGTTGTATCTGTTCCCGTGACATGCGAGTTCGTAGCGGGTTCCCACGTATTTGTCTGCGATCTGTGCGCACAATATCGGTTCCCGTGACACCCGAGTTTGTAGCGGGTTCTTGTGTTTTTATCACATTTTGAAGCACGAATGTGCTGTGTCCGCTTTCTGCAGTATCCGTTCCCGTGACAAGGGAATTTGTAGCGAATTTTCGCATACTTATGGCACTGTGGGTCACGAATTTGCGGTGTCAGCAATCTGTGATATCAGTTCCCACTTTTTGTAATTTGTAGTGCCCCTCCCCTCCTTTTTCGCCCGTGCTTTTCATCAATTTTTTTTTATAAAATCTTCTTGTCGCATTTCCAAACATCACGCACCCTATATTTTTTGCCATTTATCTCAATTTGTTGTGAACATACTTTCAGGACTTTAGGGTAGCTCATATCTTATCCCGTACATAAAATTATTGTTTACATGCGTTCATGCTATCTCCTTCTCATTCAACGTGTATTTTATAAAGGCTGCTTCACCGGGCTTTTTAAACAAAATCCGAGCGCATTTACGCTATCCCGTGACGTGTGTCACAGCAACAGCAGGTGGGTGCTTACATGATTCGCCGTCATTGTAGCTAGTCGCCGTTTCTACACCTCATGAGCATGATTCCGAGGGTTTTCACGCCATTTTCGCTTCCGCTCTCTATCCACTCCGATACCCGATCCGTACGCTGTCTACGACGAACCTCCCTAGCACGCCGTAACTGAAAGCAGCGTTCTTCGTACCCACTAAGTACCTTTCGAGCCCTAGTCATGCTGCTTGCAAGTTTTTTTCTGCTCGGACGGTCGCGCGCACGCTCTGGCACAAGGAGGCGAAAGCCACAGCCACCGTTGAAGTGAGAGTGACGGGGCGTCCCTTTCGGACACCTGGCCTGCAGCACGCGCTCGTCGCTTTCTGACGCGTGCTCTGGCCATGCATGCATGCTCGAGGCACCGGCAGTTTTTGCAAAGGACGACCACGCAATTCCTTGGGGAGGTTCCCTGTTGTGTCTTGGAAGTGAGTTGTCACCAGAGGGGCCAAAAACTTGGGCTTATTGGCACGAGGCTTGAGGCGGCCGCCAGCTTGAGCACTCCACTGTTCGAACACTCCTTTTGCGTACATGCATTGACACTCTTATATCAGGATACTGCTAGAGAGAGAGCGAGAGGGAAAGGGGCCTCTCTGTAGCATAGACATGTGGCAGTGAGTTAGCTCTTTGTTTATCAGGACACATACACTACATTCCCATTAACATCTGTTGCTGTAAAAATTTTGTTGGTACATTCTTATTATCATCTGTTGTGCTCTTTGGTGCAACTAAACAGTTTGTTGAATGCTTGGGAGAATTGAACTTTTTGCAGTACATTTGATGCTACTGAGCAGTTCCTGTGGAGTGGGATGCCAAAGGGTGCATTTCTTTTAGTTGGGCTGGCTAATGCGTTAATCTAAACATTGTACTTGCAATGGAACTAATCTCACTGAAGTATATGTTTGTATTGCAGTTCTTGCTGGTCCAAGAGGTGCTCTGAAATGTCTCAAACCAATCGCTTTACTGCATGATCAAAACTTGAAGGGCATTTCTAAGCAAGAAAGAACACACGTAAATCTGCTACTCCTTTGTGAAAGCTAATCGGAAGTACTGTCGAGACCGGTTATAATGAAATGGCGGCTACAGCGAAGCGATCACAATTTCCCATTCCGTTTGCACTTTTTCAATGCATTTGTGTCTGTTTTTACAGAACGAAATTGAATGGCTCCTGTGAACATAGCGAAGAGAAATTTTGTGATAATTTAAAAAAAGAGAATAAAATTCAGAAAGTTTATTGTCTCGGACCGCCGCACATTGCTGCCGCGGCCAAGAAGTCACCCATAACAGGCTGCAGAAGATGCTGATGCTGGAAAGGCCGCCGGCGGCAGTCTCTGCAACGTCGTCTGCTCCCCACTCCTTATATGGGAAGCGGCTTTACCGCATTGCACGTGGAGAAGCCGTCGTGGCATGTTGATGGGGGCGTTCGGAGCGCTAGTGACAACGTACCGGCGGAGATGACAGAGAGAGCCTAGATTGGAGCAGTGTGTACGCCTGCATCTGGTTGTCGCGTGGCCAGTGTTGCGAGGAAACTGGCAGAGAGGCGGACATGTTTGCAGAAGGGGAACGCTTTTGAGTTTTGACTCCTTGCGTGCTGCAGCTCGATTACAAACGCAGTCCACAAACCACGTGACCCCGATCGAGCAGTTACCCCATCTCTTAAATCTAGGCTCTCTATACCGACGACAGGCAAGCTTGAGTGCGAACTCGGTGCCGTGCGCGCTTCTTCGTTTGCTTCGTGATCCGTGTCGGCGTCTGGTCGGTGAGGTCTTTCTTGCGCAAAGTCTACTTCGCTCAAGCACCGATTCGGCGCATCATCGTCACTCAACGATGGAAAATCCCGGCACCACCGGCACCTTGATATGGGGAAGACGAAGGCAGTCTCCTTGAATCAAAAGCGTGCCATCCACGACGGAATGCGCATAAACGTAAAGAATGCCGTCTACCGCCGACGTCCTCCGCTGGGCCGTCGCACCTGTGACACGGTTCGTACGTAGCAGGATCTTTTCTCGATCGGAGCTTCTCGCAGTTCGCGTGAAGCTGCTCCGATCTAGAAGAGGACGCTTACAGGAAGCTTCGACTGCTTTCTGCAGGCTCGATAAACATGTGCCTGTGATGGCTCGCATTATCTTTTTTCTTTTTATGTTTTTTGTATGAGTTCCTAAATAACAAAGAAGCAGATATAGCGAGGCGATTTCCGATTCCCGTTGACTTCGTTATAACCGGTCTTGACACTATAAGAACATATACCATGATGGCAACTTAATTCTGCATTTGGTATAAGATCTAAACATTAGGATTAGTAAAAGGGAACTATATACCGTATTTACTCGCACAATGAACGCACTCGGATAATAAACGCACCCCCAAGTCGTCTCTCAAAAATTCGACTTTTTTCTTCACTCGCGTATTAAATGCACCCCCAAACTCGGAGGTCAAAATTTGGACCCCTTCTCCCCATGCGCGCGAAATGAGCACACTTTTTTATCCTGGTGCAGCGAGGTCGCGAATGCATGGGCAGCGTGGGCAAATAAAACGCCTTGCAAAAGGGGTTAAAAAGATTCAACGGAAGCAAGAAAACAAAAACATAAAGAGGAACTTTTTTTTTGCACAGCGCAGTTTGGACTTTGGGTCGCGCGCCGCGCTCAAAGAGATAAGAAAGAAGCGGAGAAGCCCTCGCCTCCTCCTCGCACTTTGGAAAGAGAAGCGACAAGCCCACGAAATGAACACACTTTTCTATCCTGGTGCAGCGAGGTCGTGAATGCATGGGCGTGGGCAAACAAAACAGCTTGCGAAAGGCAGCAAGAAAACAGAACAACCCACGGAACCCAGAGAAAATAAAAAAAATCAGAGGAGCTTTTTTTTTGTTTTTGCACAGCACAGTTTGTATTTTGGGTTGCGCACCATACTCAAGGAGATAAGAGAGAGAAGCGCGAGAAGCCCTCGCCTCCTCCTCGCACTTTGAAAAGAGAAGCGAGAAGCCCTCAGAAATGAACACACTTTTCTATCCTGGTGCAGGGAGGTCGCGAATACAGTGGCGTGGGCAAACAAAACAGCTTGCGAAAGGCGGCAAAAAAATAATAAAACCACGGAATTAAGAGAAAAAAAAACATAAAGAGGAGCTTTTTTTTTGCACAGTGCAGTGTGGGCTTTGGTTCGCGCGCCGCGCTCAAGGAGATAAGAGAAGAAAGCCTCGCTAAGCAAGCGTAATGAAGACGCCCTTGCCTCCTCCTCGCACTTTGGAAAGAGAAGCGAGAAGCCCTCGAAATGAACACACTTTTCTATCCTGGTGCAGGGAGGTCGCGAATGCAGTGGCGTGGGCAAACAAAACAGCTTGCGAAAGGCGGAAACAAAATAATAAAACCACGGAATTAAGAGAAAAAAAACATAAAGAGGAGCTGTTTTTTGCACAGTGCAGTTTGGACTTTGGGTCGCGCGCCGCGCTCAAGGAGATAAGAAAGAGAAGCGGAGAAGCCCTCGCCTCCTCCTCGCACTTTGAAAAGAGAAGTGAGAAGCCCTCGAAATGAACACACTTTTCTATCCTGGTGCAGGGAGGTCGCGAATGCATGTGGCGTGGGCAAACAAAACAGCTTGCGAAAGGCAGAAAAAAATAAATAAAACCACGGAATTAAGAGAAAAAAAAACATAAAGAGGAGCTTTTTTTTTTTTTGCACAGCGCAGTGTGGACTTTGGTTCGCGCGCCGCGCTCAAGGAGATAAGAACGAGAAGCCTCGCCAAGCAAGCACGCATATGAAGATATCCTGCCTGCCTCCTCCTCGCACTTTGAAAGAGAAGCGAGAAGCCCTCGAAATGAACACACTTTTCTATCCTGGTGCAGGGAGGTCGCGAATACAGTGGCGTGGGCAAACAAAACAGCTTGCGAAAGGCGGAAAAAAATAATAAAACCACGGAATTAAGAGAAAAAAAACATAAAGAGGAGTGTGTTTTTTTTTGCACAGTGCAGTTTGGAGCTTTGGGTCGCGCGCCGCGCTCAAGGAGATAAGAAAGAGAAGCGGAGAAGCCCTCGCCTCCTCCTCGCACTTTGAAAAGAGAAGTGAGAAGCCCTCGAAATGAACACACTTTTCTATCCTGGTGCAGGGAGGTCGCGAATACAGTGGCGTGGGCAAACAAAACAGCTTGCGAAAGGCAGAAAAAATAAATAAAACCACGGAATTAAGAAAAAAAAAACATAAAGAGGAGTTTTTTTTTTTTGCACAGTGCAGTGTGGGCTTTGGTTCGCGCGCCGCGCTCAAGGAGATAAGAAAGAGAAGCGGAGAAGCCCTCCCCTCCTCGCACTTTGAAAAGAGAAGCGAGAAGCCTTCGAAATGAACACACTTTTCTATCCTGGTGCAGGGAGGTCGCGAATACATGTGGCGTGGGCAAACAAAACAGCTTGCGAAAGGCGGAAAAAAAACACGAAATTAAGAGAAAAAAACAACATAAAGAGGAGTTTCTTTTTTTACACAGCGCAGTTTGGGCTTTGGGTCGCGCGCTGCGCTCAAGGAGATAAGAAAGAGAAGCAGAGAAGCCCACGCCTCCTCCTCGCACTTTGAAAAGAGAAGCGAGAATCCCTAGAAATGAACACTTTTCTATCCTGGTGCAGGGAGGTCGCCAATACATTGGCGTGGGCAAACAAAACAGCTTGCGAAAGGCGGCAAAAAAATAAAACCACGGAATCAAGAAAAAAAAAACATAAAGAGGAGTTTTTTTTTTTTGCACAGTGCAGTTTGGACTTTGGGTCGTGCGCCGCGCTCAAGGAGATAAGAAAGAGAAGCGGAGAAGCCCTCGCCTCCTCCTTGCACTTTGAAAAGAGAAGTGAGAAGCCCTCGAAATGAACACACTTTTCTATCCTGGTGCAGGGAGGTCGCGAATACATGTGGCGTGGGCAAACAAAACAGCTTGCGAAAGGCGGAAAAAAAAACCCCACGGAACTAAGAGGAAAAAAAAACAACATAAAGAGGAGTTTTTTTTTTTCTTTTGCACAGTGCAGTTTGGACTTTGGGTCGTGCGCCGCGCTCAAGGAGATTAAAAAGAAAAGCTGAGAAGCCCTCGCCTAAGCAAAGCACGCATAATGAACGTATCCTGCCCTGGCCTCCTCCTCGCACTTTAGAAAGAGAAGCTAGAAGCCCTCGAAATGAACACACTTTTCTATCCTGTGCAAGGAGATCGCGAATACATTGGCGTGGGCAAACAAAACAGCTTGCGAAAGGCGGCAAAAAAAAACAACACGGAATTAAGAGAAAAGAAAAAACATAAAGAGGAGTTTATTGTTTTTTTTTGCACAGCGCAGTTTGGATTTTGGTCGCGCGCTGCGCTCAAGGAGATAAGAAAGAGAAGCGGAGAAGCCCTCGCCTAAGCAAAGCACGCATAATGAACATATCCTGCCCTGGCCTATCCTCGCACTTTGGAAAGAGAAGCGAGAAGCCCTCGAAATGAACGCACTTTTCTATCCTGTGCAATGAGGTCGCAGAATACATTTCCATGGGCAAACAAAACAGCTTGCGAAAGGCGGCAAAAAACCAAAAAACACGAGAATTAAGAGAAAAAAAAGGGAGCTTTTTTTTTTGCACAGCGCAGTGTGGGTTTTGGGTTGCACGCCGTGCTCAAGGAGATAAGAAAGAGAAGCGGAGAAGCCCTCGCCTCCTCCTCGCACTTTGGAAAGAGAAGCTCTCAAAATGAACGCACTTTTCTATCCTGGTGCAGGGAGGTCGCGAATACATTGGTGTGGTGAATAAAACGCCTACAAACGGTGTTAAAAAAGATCCAACGGAAGCAAGAAAACAAAAATATGCTGTGCTCAAGGGGATAAGAAAGAAAAGCGGAGAAGCCCTCGCCTAAGCAAAGCACGATAATGAAGATGTCCTGCCCTGGCCTCCTCCTCGCACTTTGGAAAGAGAAGCGAGAAGCCCTCGAAATGAACACACTTTTCTATCCTGTGCATGGAGGTCGCGAATGCATGGGCGTGGGCAAACAAAACAACTTGCAAAAGGCGGCAAAAAACCCCAAAAAACACGGAATCAGAAAAAAAACATTAAGAGGAGTTTTTTTGTTTTTTTTGCACAGCGCAGTTTGGGTTTTGGGTTGCGGCGTCGCGCTCAGGAGATACGAAAGAGAAGTGGAGAAGCCCCCGCCTCCTCCCGCACTTTGGAAAGAGAAGCGAGAAGCCCTCGAAATGAACACACTTTTCTATCCTGGTGCAGGGAGGTCACGAATACATTGGTGTGGGCAAGCAAACCAACTTGCGAAAGGCGGCAAAAAAAAAAAAAACGAATTAAGAGAAAAGAAAAAACATAAAGGGGAGTTTTTTGGTTTTTTTTGCACAGCGCAGTGTGGGCTTTGGGTCGCGCGCCGCGCTCAAGGAGATAAGAAGAGAAGCGGAGAAGCCCTCACCTCCTTCCGCACTTTGGAAAGAGAAGCGAGAAGCCCTCGAAATGAACGGACTTTTCTATCCTGTGCAAGCAGGTCGCAAATACATTGGCATGGGCAAACAAAACGGCTTGCGAAAGGCGGAAAAAAAACAAACAAACACGGAATTAAGAGAAAAGAAAAACATAAAGAGGAGTTCTTTTTTTTTTTTTTGCACAGCGCAGTTTGGGTTTTTGGTTGCGCGCCGCGCTCAAGGAGATAAGAAAGAGAAGCGGAGAAGCCCTCGCCTAAGCAAAGCACGCATAATGAACATATCCTGCCCTGGCCTCCTCCTCGCACTTTGGAAAGAGAAGCGAGAAGCCCTCGAAATGAACACACTTTTCTATCCTGTGCAAGGAGGTCGCGAATACATTTGCGTGGGCAAACAAAACAGCTTGCGAAAGGCGGCAGAAAAACAACAACACGGAATTAAGAGAAAAGAAAAAACATAAGGGGAGCTTTTTTTTTTTTGCACAGCGCAGTGTGGGCTTTGGTCGCGCGCTGCGCTCAGGGAGATAAGAAAGAGAAGCGGAGAAGCCCTCGCCTCCTCCTCGCACTTTGGAAAGAGAAGCGAGAAGCCTTCGAAATGAACGCACTTTTCTATCCTGGTGCAGGGACGTCGCAAATACATTGGCATGGGTGAACACAACGCCTTACAAACGGTGTTAAAAAAAGATCCAATGGAAGCAAGAAAACAAAAACATGCTGTGCTCAAGGAGATAAAGAAAAGCGGAGAAGCCCTCGCCTAAGCGAAGCACGCATAATGAAGATATCCTGCCCTGGCCTCCTCCTCGCACTTTGGAAAGAGAAGCGAGAAGCCCTCGAAATGAACACACTTTTCTATCCTGTGCAAGGAGGTCGCGAATGCATGGGCGTGGGCAAACAAAACAACTTGCAAAAGGCGGCAAAAAAAACAACACGGAATTAAAAAAAAAACATAAAGAGGAGCTTTTTTTTTTTTTTGCACAGCGCAGTTTGGGTTTTGGGTCACGCGCCGCACTCAAGGAGATACAAAAGAGAAGTGGAGAAGCCCTCGCCTCCTCCTCGCACTTTGGAAAGAGAAGCGAGACGCCCTCGAAATGAACACACTTTTCTATCCTGGTGCAGGGAGGTCGCGAATACAGTGGCGTGGGCAAACAAAACAGCTTGCAGAAAGGCGGAAAAAAAAAGCACGCAATTAAGAGAAAAGAAAAAAAACATAAAGAGGAGTTTTTTGTTTTGTTTTTTGCAATGCGCAGTTTGGATTTTGGGTCGCGCGCCGCGCTCAAGGAGATAAGAAAGAGAAGCGGAGAAGCCCTTGCCTCCTCCTCGCACTTTGAAAAGAGAAGCGAGAAGCCCTCGAAATGAACACACTTTTCTATCCTGGTGCAGGGAGGTCGCGAATACATTGGCGTGGGCAAACAAAACAACTTGCGAAAGGCGAAAAAAAAAAAACGGTATTAAGAGAAAAGAAAAAACATAAAGGGGAGTTTTTTGTTTTTTTTTGCACAGCGCAGTGTGGGCTTTGGGTCGCGCGCCGCGCTCAAGGAGATAAGAAAGAGAAGCGGAGAAGCCCTTGCCTCCTCCTCGCACTTTGAAAAGAGAAGCGAGAAGCCCCTCGAAATGAACACACTTTTCTATCCTGGTGCAGGGAGGTCGCGAATACATTGGCGTGGGTGAACAAATTGCCTTGCAAACGGCATTAAAAAAAGATCCAACGGAAGCAAAAACAAAAACATGCTGCGCTTAAGGAGATAAGAAAGAAAAGCGGGAAGCCCTCACCTGCAAAGCACGCATAATGAAGATATCCTGCCCTGGCCTCCTCCTCGCACTTTGGAAAGAGAAGCGAGAAGCCCTCGAAATGAACACGCTTTTCTATCCTGTGCAAGGAGGTTGCGAATGCATGGGCGTGGGCAAACAAACCAACTTGCGAAAGGCGGCAAAAAAGAAAAAAAAAAAACTCACGGAATTAAGAGAAAAGAAAAAACATAAAGAGGAGCTTTTCTTTTTTTTTTTTTGCACAGCGCAGTTTGGTCTCAGGGTAGCGCGCGTGCCGCGCGCAAGGAGATAAGAAAGAGAGGCGGAGAAGCCCTGCCTAAGCAAAGCGCACAAAAAAAAAAACGGAAGCAAAAAAAAAGCACAGAAAGCATTTCTATTTTTTTGCGCATCGCAGTTTGGTTTTGGAGTCACAAAAAAAAAAAACGGAAGCAAGAAAAAACAGAGGAGCATTTTTTTTTGCGCATCGCAGTTTAGTTTTGGTTTGTGTGCATTGCGCGCGAACAGATAAGAAGTTATGTTGATTTTCGGGATAAAAGGTCCGTTCATTATGCGAGTAGATACGGACGCAAAAATTTTACTTCGCGTAATGAACGCCTCTCCCCCCAACTTTGCATCGATTTTTCGGAAAAAAAGTGTGTTCATTCTGCGAGTAAATATGGTATATCATAACTCTATATATGTAAACTTTGCAGGCAGAAATTGGGGTTCCTTGGGTTTGCAAGAAATCAGTGTAACAGAGTGTTCCAACAGAATAAATTCTGTTTCAACTTTCTACTCCATCAGTAAGTATGTGCAGTATTGTTTACAAGGTCTGAAGGCTTGTTCACTGCTTCATTGCATGAATGTCGAGGCCAGGGCGTGTTTCTCGGCTGCAGTGATGGAAGTGCTGCGCCATTGCTGCCATATAGCCTGTGCCAATGCGTCATTTTCGCTCTAAATTGAGCCATAACTGTGCCAGGACGGCCTTGAAGCAAAATATAAAAATAATTTAACATTGGTCGGCCCTAATATTTAGAAAAGTAGAAGGGAAAAAAATGGTATGAATATGTTTCACGGCATCTCTGCTCGCCATATAATTTTTTTCATCTTAGGTCTGAGCTACATCAGAAGCTCGAACGCGAACACACATACTAAAAGCGCGAGTCATGGGGCATTCACTGCACCCCGATTGGTTTAGCCCATGAAAAAACATGTACAAGGAGATGAATGCCGTGGTGTCGCACTTTTATGCTGTTCAATTGGTCCCGTTGGCTCGTAGAGTCTGCTGTAGCGTCGACTTCAGGTGAAACGAAGTATAGGGATTGTTTGTCACTCGCTCTGGTCGGTTGATGCACTGGCCAGTTGATCGTCGACATCATCTAAATTACCAAACGATGTCTGCGAGGTCAGGAACTAAAAGTCTCAAGAAAACTTCGCAAAATAGTAGGATGGTGGTATACTGTGATAAAACAGAACCAGGATCTTGTGCTCCTGGTGAAATCACTCGATTATCATGTCTGCCACATGCCTTCGGGCCGTGACCGCAGAGTACCGTGGCACCTGCGCCTCTCCTGTCAACCTTCACTACATATCACCACACATGAGCGTGCATGCGTCGGGCTTCACCGCTTTGCACCGGAGTGCTAAGAGCAGCGACTGACCGTTTGGCGGGTTAGTGCAATAGGCACGGAATTCATCCTTAGGATTATTACAGATCGACCTTCTTTGTCTTCATTGCAGATTAATGTCTAATAATAATTAAAAAAAAGAAAACAGCTGAAAAAAAGATAAAAAAAACAAAAAAACGTGGGTGTATTTTTCAGTAAATACGGTAGTTCTTGTGCAACTGTCGAATGAACAACCAGCAAACTTTCATTTAACTCTTGTGCCAGCGCCGCTGAAGAGCAGTGTCACATTTAAAGCACAAGTGTAGGCTTTCATAATATTTGTCAGTGGTTGCTTTTGTAGTTTTTGATATTTATTGCAAATGAAGAGTTGGGCTATGATTTATTTTTCGACCATTTTTAGTGCCTGTTTTAAATGGACCCCGCTCTGGCAAGGGCCTTATTTCAAGAAAAGAAGGCTATCTGTTCCTTTTGCATGCTGTTTATTTTTAGCACAAAATGTGATAAGTAATATGCTCCAGTATCAAAGGGTAGCTGGCAATCATTATCACTGACAAACTAATTTAGATATGAAATCACTTTTTTTTTTCATTTTCATCTGCTCCACAAGCGTTAGCGGCTGCTCCATACCAGTATTTTGAATGCTACAGAACCTGCTACAAAAGGTTCAAATGCTGCTTCCATCACTGTGGCTGTCAAAATAGAAAGATAGGGGTTCCTAGAGATGAAAAGTTTGAGAGTCAGTTGACCAGACAAGTTACAACAAACAGAACTTGTACCCAAAGTGTTGGCTACTCACAGAAGAGAACTGGGTTCGTTAAGGAGGAGCTTTGTTGCACACGTGATCACTCCCATTCTCCTTTTTTGCACTTCCCCCTCTCACACATGTAAAGAATTTTCACTGTTTCATGCCTTTCTAATCATGCTCAAAGTGACACGTTTTGGCCGACTTGCCCACCGTATAGTTTTCAACATTCTGAACTTGTCGACAGGCTTCCCGCTTTTTCTACCAGCTCTGGACGGCTGAGACCTTGTGTCTTCCTTGCTAGTGGAGCTGCCATAAGCTATCCTTTGGGCATCTTTCTGCCACAAAGAGCTATAGGACGCAGCTCCAGACTGTGTCCAATGGCAAAAGGCCTGAGGGAGGGGAATTGGGAATGAAAGGACAGCTCTGCATTTGTCCTTTGCATTTCCAATCCCCAGCTAGTACTGTTGGAAGAAGGGAAAGGTGTCGTTACAAGGCCAGAAATGGGGCCAAAATTCCGCTTGGGCGTCTAGCATCTCCTGGCAGGGGCATTATCGGGTTGAGGCTTGCTGTGCAGACGCAATCGCGTGCCGTGTGGCCTTCATGCAGCCGTGCACCTCATGACCTTGAAAGCAAAGTGACATAGCTCTCACCAGAGATCCCAACGTCTTCATGTCACTGCTGCGCGATTCCTAATGACTTGCCGCTCGTAAGCATGTCAATCGTCGCTTAGCAACAACACTTTTTTTAGTCTGCATGAGTGATTGTGATTATGTTGTGGATTCGTAATTCATATTTGTGTTGGTGTCATTCAATTCTTTATTTTTCTTTCTTTTTTTTTGTATTGGTAGTATTTATCCTAGTTATATGTATGTTTTATGACATCCCCCTCTATGTAATGCCCCCATCAGAGTGCCTTGAGAGGTAATTAATTAAATAAATAAATAAAACAAATGTGCACCAATAAGGATGGTGTCTTGAGCACATGTAATGCTGCGCCATTTCACGGCATTTGTCAGAAACGGGAGTGAACGTTTGACATGCTCCGTGGCAAGACAGCAGCGTTCAGACACCTCTCTACTTCTACCCAACACCAGCCTACCTACATCCTCGATTTTGATGCATGTGGTCTAGTCAAAACGAAGGTCTTGTTCTTGTCCATAGCCTTTTTGTCTTCATTTGTGACAACACTTCTGACTACCAAAAGAGCAAGTCATTTTTGTCTTCAGTTGTGACAACACTTCTGACTACCAAAGAGCAAGTCACTCATTTTATCTTGTTTGTCCACGTCATGGCCCGTGGGACCAAGGACGAGGAATCAACTTCGGAAACGGACGAAGAACTCCAGGAGCAGTGGAAGTGTCAGAGGGCACTGCTCGAAAAAGAGAAGGTGAGGAGGTTGCCTGTGGGTGGGCGATGGAACGGACACTCTTTTTAGCTGTAGTCCCAAAGGGGACCTTTCAAACAGGGTGCTCTGCTCTAACAATCATGGGACTAAGCAGACTAAGTGTGGCCTGGCTAACTTGTGTGTGTGTGTGTGTGTGGGGGGGGGGGAGAGAATGGTTTATTGACTCGAAGACATCGCTTGGGGACGGTCTAGTACAAATGTGCAAACTGCAGCATTTCACCGTCTAGTTATATGGTTTTCTTATTTTTCTTATGCAGACTACAGACTACAGCCTTCGCTCTATGAGACGGGAATTTAGGTGCCGTTTGGCACGGCTTCAAAAGCTGATAACGCCGGTTCGCTCCATGGGACATTTAATGCTTTCGCATTAAAACTTCAGGGTACTAGAGGTCAACGTTCGCCACCACTTTCATAGGTTTTCAGAGGAGTTTCTATTATTGGCGAAGCTATGTCGTATTTGTGCGAGTCTCGGTGAAACAGCACAAAATAAAACATCAGGCTACCTTTTTGCCAAACATGGCTATGTTCTATGTAATTGATAACTATAAAAAATGCCTCATAAGAACTACTCTTTGGTTAACAATCAATAAACTTCATGGTGATCAAAACAGCGCACAAAAGACGAGAAAGACGCTGTTTTGTTCACCATGTCATCATACCAACTCGCCCAAATGACAACACTTTTGCAATAAACTTCAAGTGCCCTTTTCTCACCAGTACTGATTTTAATGG
Organism: Ixodes ricinus; assembly: GCA_037355805.1. Lineage (NCBI taxonomy): Eukaryota > Metazoa > Arthropoda > Arachnida > Ixodida > Ixodidae > Ixodes > Ixodes ricinus. Next base: position 1,278 of record JAZHYW010030911.1, on the reverse strand, counting down.
TTGTTTTCTGAAGTTTCTCTCGATTAATATTAACAAATAGGTTCCATTTGAATTGGGAAGAGTCGAGCTGTACAGTGATGCTGTCTTTATAGTTTTTCCTGAATAAGAGTTGCACACAATTAATCACGAGCCTATTATTTTGCTACGATTACAAATGCTGTTTAGACGGATAATATTCTCAGAACAGATGCAAAGTAGCTTTGCAGCACAGGTTACATTCTTGTGATTGCAGTTCTGTTACAATTTCTTAAATCTTGCCAAGATATTTCCTCTAAAGACCTGTAACAGAAGGCCTAAGTAACCCTTTCAGTGCCATGCCAGAGTGTACTCGTGCACACTTTGGTGTGGTTTCAGTTTCGGTTTGCTCCCTACCACTCCCACCAGGGCTGTCAATTTTTTCTTTGACCTGCATGCAAAATATGAGCAAGTGCTAAAACAAAGCTGTACCTCATGGTGTCTCATTTTTGGTGGCGTGTAAAAAATTGTGTTTAGGCAGCTTCTGTTTTGGTATGCTTCTTTGTTGCTGCAGATTGGCAAATCTACATCGTGGAACCTCGCACTTTGTGGCGAACACTGAGATCTAGAAACCACAATAGAGCTCGGTATTCGACGAGTGCGAAAACAGAGTTCTAGTTCCGAATGAACAAAAGTCGACCAAGTTCATTCCGAAAAAGTGACTCTCGAGGCTTAAAGTCGAGATGCCACTCCATTACACTGCGACTCGAAAGGTGCAATATGAGAAAGATGTCCTTGGTTGGAGGCGTGCGGACATTGGCCAACTTTTTGCCCATGGGAGCAGTGTGTCTTTCTTAAGGGGTGATGTGGGGCTTTAGAGTAATTTTTTCTTGTTGCTGAACGAAAAGCTTGTCATATAATACACTGGTATAACACATCTCGCACCTATTGCAAATATGCAATCAGATATTGAATATCTCCACTAGAACCCGAGTTATGGGAGATCAGTCTAATTTGATTAGGTCATTTGTTACGGGTCATTAGAGAAAAATTATTCGTAAATTATCTAAATTTTTAATGCAACTGCATTCTACAAGGGTGTATATGTTGTGCGGTGATGCTATTTTAGATCGTAACTGAGAGGTTATGCTACTTAAAAACGATTGTAATTATAGTGTAAAAGAGATGCTTTCTCATTACCTAAGAAAGTAATTAAATTGGATAAAACTCTTAAGTCGGAAAGACTATAAAAATAGCATCCACCGCACAGCTCCATTCTTCCCCGTTAAAACTAAACTTAACGTATTTAATGAGCAATACATG
>JAZHYW010030909.1:0-39730 GCA_037355805.1 Ixodes ricinus | reverse complement strand
CTATCACAGGGATGGCCAAGCTGCGGCTCGCGAGCCGCATACGGCTCTTCGCGTGTTAAAGTGCGGCTCGCGGCTCCCTCCCATACCCCCCCCTACACCCCCGTTTCCTCCTGGTCACACGAGCACTTCCCCAGAGAAATGGAGCACGTTTTAAATCGAAAGACAGGTTGCGGTTTGGTAGTCTTGTGCTACTGCTACCTTACATACAGTTGGACTGCTCTTGACTCATATAGATTGAAAGTGGGTAGAGTTTCGTTTATTGCTCCGTACAAAAATGGTGCCCCCGTCCGTCCCAGCCCTCCCCCCCCCCCCGCCCCCCCCCCGCGGCTCTGGGAAGTTTCGTGGTTTTGTTTGCGGCTCTTAGGGAGGGTCAGCCTGGCCACCCCTGATCTATCACGTGGTTTTGACACTTGTTTTATTGTTTTCTTAGTTTTTCTTCGGCTCGAGCATCTTTGGGCGTTTTCTGTCACCAAATGGACCAATTACTCAGAGTGAATGGACCGCCAACCTGCTGTTTCCTCTGTGCGTGATTGGTTTAGCCAGTGATAGCACACACACATCGACAATGAGTGTATTGAAAATGCACTTTTGTCTATGCTAGATTGGCTTCGTTGCATCCTAGCGTCGTCTGCGGACGGACTTATAGTGAAACGAGGTACACTATATAACGTAAGTTAACGTAAATTTGATTCGGATCCTCGGCCTCCTGTGGTGATTGGTAATGCGTTAGAAAGTCACCGACAGGAAATTTTAATGTGACGTCCAGGCCAAAACATATCTGAAAATCAAAACGAGAAAACTCGTCACCGTGGCAGATGTACAAGGTATACTCCAGGGGTGGCCAGGCTGACCCTGCCTCAAGAGCCGCAAACAAAACCACGAAACTTCCCAGAGCCGCGGGGGGGGGCGGGGGAGGGCTGGGACGGACGAGGGCACCATTTTTGTACGGAGCAATAAACGAAACTCTACCCACTTTCAATCTATATGAGTCAAGAGCAGTCCAACTGTATGTAAGGTAGCAGTAGCACAAGACTACCAAACCGCAACCTGTCTTTCGATTTAAAACGTGCTCCATTTCTGGGGAAGTGCTCGTGTGACCAGGAGGAAACGGGGGTGTAGGGGGGAGTATGGGAGGGAGCCGCGAGCCGCACTTTAACACGCGAAGAGCCGTATGCGGCTCGCGAGCCGCAGCTTGGCCACCCCTGGTATACTCTATTACAGGTATATGTTTAGAATTATAAAAAGACGTCCTAAGAATCGCAAGAAATGAACACGCAATGTAACTGAAAATGGAGCATAACAATGACGTGTCGCCGCCGAACGCAACCAAACTGACGGCGAGAAAACAGCCTCTCGGACAGTTCAGTGCAAGCCTGGCAAAAAATGAAGCTGTTGATATTACATTTCAAGCTCAGCTTTTCTTTAGTGAAGCACAGGGTAATGATTGGGCAGTGTATATTCTCCCGGCAGCCGGCATAATTATTTCCCCGAAATTCTACCGGCATCCGTCACTCATTGGCGCTGCAATCAGTTCATCGAACGACATTCCATCGATAGATCGTTTCATCGACACGTGATGTTTCATAAACAACTCAGGTCAGCTTCTTTCCTTTTCTTTTTTTCTTTTAATGAGCCGATATAGACAGTCACCGCGAAACGGCGTGTACAGGTGGGCCAGGTGGGTTAACATGTTGGTAAATAGCCGCCGGAGACTGTTGCCACGAAGCAGCATGAACGGTTGGGCTGAGTCGGTGAGCACACGCCTCGGGGATACAGGCGCGACGAAATGTCCCTTCAGTACGTAATTGGCGTAACGAGTGTTGACGAAACGTGTGTCTCTGTAACGTGTATCGACGAAAAGGTGTCCATGAAACGTGTTTTCACGAAATGCCGGGAGAATAAGAAAGTCGGTATTCTACCTACAGTTGTCACATGATTTCAGACAGCAAATGGCAGGCAAATTCCGCTAAAATTTCGAATAAATTATTCTCCCGGCTTCCATGAGATAGACATTGTCTGATTCTAGAAATAGTCCGAAAGAGTATCCGTAAAAGAGAGGTCAATTGTCGAAAAGGAGTGTGTTGCAGCGCACCTACGATGAAAATACCTGACTTGAAAGATGTGATTTGAGATCAATGTCAACACGGGCACTGCAAAACAACCACACAAACACAAAAACGCAAAGGAAGGGCTCTGTGGAGATTCAACATAATGTGTCACAAGCCATCCTTTGGCAAACCGAGCGCTAAACGCATCAGAAGATTTTTTTAGCTTATTTTAAGAAATTGCTTGTTGCCGATATAGGCGTAGAGCTTTTCGAACACTGTTAGCTTTAGTACACTTAGAATACGTTGTCCCGGACGATATTCGCGTCTCCAGCTCGTTGCTCGCTCTCCCGCGGCCGAAACACAAAGCACTCTAGTGAGAGTCCCCCGGTTTTCCTGCTCAGCGCGCAGGTCTGAACTGCTCGCGATCATGGCTCGCGAAATGTTATTTCCGAATGCAAACAACACTCTGCACTGTCCCAATCTAGTGCTGCAGCCGGTATGGTATTGTATCTTATTAAAGAGTTGTAGTACTGCGTTTAGAAGGAAACTCAAGAGCTTTGCGTCTGCGTTAGAGTTGCGTGCCCCACGCAGAGCATGCCCCTCGTTGCCATGCTCCAATCGTAGATCGCAATATTGAGCTCCGCTCACGCGCAGTGTTGAACACGCAAAACTAACGCAAACGCACAGCTCTTGAGTTCACTCGTATGCGCAATACTAAAACTCATTACTGTTTCACCGGCTTCCAACGCCAAAGAAAAGTTCTGCAGTGGGTGAACGTTCAAGCTGGTAGCCGTTCCTTCGAACTGGAAAGGCTGAGTTTGGCAAAACAACGGCGCGTAAAAATTAAAGAACCTTAAAGTTCTAAAAATATTGCTAATTAAAAAAAAATCGTTGTGTGGTTTGTTTGGGGGGGAAGGGAGGGGGGCATGTGGTTCAGAAGGTTTGGCGACGACTTCGGAAGTTTTGCCGATGGTCAGAAGTCGCGACATTGATAGCGCCATATACACTACCCACAATTCCTATAATTTTACATGTGTATTTTAGATTAGCTAGAATGTTTTCATATACTCGAGACTATTTTTATTTTATAATTTCTAAATTAAAAAAAAATGAAAGACGTTTATAAATCTCTGTAATGCGAAATTAGAGCGCAGCTCTTGAGGAGCTGCACCCTCCTCCTCCACACCCTCCCCTCCTCCCTCCTGCGTACCCTCCCATTCTCCTCCTCCTCCATACCTTCCCCTCCTCCCACAGTTTCCTCGCTAAATTTAGCTGGAAAAGTGACGCCACGTGACCTCAACACCTATTCAGTTTCTCCGCTAAATTTAGCGGGGAAAATGACGTCACATGGCTTCGTGTCAAGTCACTCATGAACAAATTCAGTTTCTCCGCTATATTTAGTGGGAAAATTGACGTCACGTAGCCTCAACACCAATTCAATTTTCCGCTAAATTTAGCGGGGCGGTTAAGCCGACGGCGACGCCGCGAAACTAGGAAACGGGCACCTAGGAGCTGAGCTCTAAAATGCTGCAATTGGCACCAGTAGTTATAATTTGCACACATTTGATTGCCATACTTGTTCGCGCGTTTGAAATTAGGTCCTGAGCATCAAACTATACTAAGCTTGAAAAACTACGTATTAAAATATCCTAATTGTATTATTAATACAAATGACGGCAATGTAGTCCTCCTTTAAACGCCACAATCCCACACACAGAAAAATGCCATTCAACCAAAATAGCTTTTCCAGAAAGGTAATTTTTTTTTAGCATATGAAAAACTTTGACATCGTTATCAAGATAGATAAACAGCCAATCACTGGATGTGATATTGCCACGCGCGTCGCCGAGCGAGCTCGTGCGTGGCCGAATATGGTTACCGCGCTTGACTGTCGCACGGAAGGTCTAGGTTCGATTCCCGTCAGCGGAATGTTCTTTTTATTCTTTGACACTTTCCTCAATTTGGTGATGGTTATACGGGCGATAGAGCAAAGGGTTTTACACATGTCTAACTGATAGTGTCTGATTGGTTGCTTCCCATACGTTTCGTCCTTTCTGTCTCAATTAATCAAAACTTCAGTTTGCGAGACAGCTTTGGTCCTGCTTGCGTGTTTCTTCTGCTTCGTCCGTGTTTTTTGTTCTGTTTCCAGAATATGATCAACGAGTACTAGCTCAACTCTTGACGGCACTTTATGTAATTTGATTTGGTTTAAAAACTGTATAGCTATTTAGCGTTTAATCTAGACAGGGCAAACGTCGATCGTGTAAAAGATCGACTTTAACCCCTTGAGCCTCGGAGAACACCAACCCGAGAGCAACAAGAGTTCACTTGTAAGTACTTCATTGTTCAGATCAGTAAGCTTTGGTGGGCCAAGCGTGGCTTTGTTTCGTGGGTCGAAAGCTCTTCTTCTGCACTGCAAAGCTCCCCATATGCAGCTGACAGCTGTTGCGCAATATCTCGCTTCCGCAGAAGTGGAGCCCTGTTGTACGTAACAACCTTCAGCTGGTTTGCGGCATGCAATTTGTCCACGCCCTGCTTTACTCCTCCTCCACAAGAAGCTTCCATTGAAAAATTATACGCAATTTTTTTGTTGGCTTATCAAACTGCTGATTGGCTCACGGAGATGAGTGCTGGTAAGAGACAGGGTATAAATACTCACATCCTCGAGCGTTTGAAATATTCCAATTTTTCTTTTAACACACAACATGAAGCTTGTTTTAAGCTTGGCCATTTTTGTGTGTGGCGTTTTTTTGGAAACCTATGGCTCTACAAGTACTACTACCCGTCCAGTGGGAAATGCTGGCTCTACAACTACTACTAAACCTAAAGGGACACCCAGTGCCAGAATGATTATGACTACAGTTCCCCCTGAAGAAGACCCTTCGAAATACAGAGAACAGAATGCCACCAGAGTAAGTTCATTTTTGTAATTAAATAGCTAAAACCAGCTGTTTCATTTCATGCAATTTCGAGTAACCCTCGTAAAATCCCGACTGTAATAAAAAAAAACGTCAGAAGAAAATTTAAGAAATGCGTACTCCTAAAGCGCAAATTTAAAGGTTTGCGCTCAAGAAGTGCCCATTCTGAACAAAATGTTTTTAGGAGTACGCATTCTTTGAAACCACAAGAATAATGATTGCTACTTTAGAAGTTAACAAATTATTAAAGTTTACCCAATTATTACAAAATTACTCTAATAAGTAACCGATTAAAATGATTTGATTACTCGCAATGAGTTCGGTACAAGTCTGCCTCAGAGATGGCGCCAGCGAGCCAGTTTGTTCTATTGTTGTAAGAGCTCAGAAGAGCTTGGCCCTAAGCAAACGCAAGTGTGTGAAGGGCCCGAAGTCTCGGTGCCCACGCGCTCAAATTTCGCAATGATCCTTAGGGTCGGTTCCATAAAGCCGAGTCACACTGCTCAGTACATCATACGAAATACAATCTGCAAACATGAGTCACCGCAATATCCGTGGTTCGAGTGTCGCGTGCCAGTTCCTTCCCTGAACTCATTGCCATGTGGCATTCAAACCATCGATCTCGCGGTGACCCCCTTATGTAATGCCCCAATGGGGCCTTTAAGGGTCAATAAATGAAATGAATCTGTCTTCAGACCGTCTTTTGTATGATGTATAAGCAGTGCGACCACGGCATAATGCGAGAAAGGGACCACCCCTCCGGTCGTAAACCAACCGAATGTTTGACAGCCACCACTCTTGTGTGCGGATGCCACCCGATACACCGGGTTGACTGTAGCACTTCAGGGCTATTCAGACACTTGTGTTGAGTCCGACTCAGTGCGAGGGTTGCTATGGCAACAGTACCGCGTCGACTCCAACAAAACGAACCGACGAAGCTCGTTGCCATATCAAGCACCTGTACTCGGTCGGACGCAACGCAAGTGTGTGAATCGCCCCTTGCACAGTTCTGCTTGCGTTGTCTGACGTTCAGCCGTGTAATCTGAAATGTAGGTCTTCTAACAAAAATAAATGATGTTTAAACTAAGAACCGTACACTCACTTCTCGAAAAAAAAAATGCAATTTATGAAGGGTGTGTAAAGCGGACTTTCAGCTGTAAAACGAGCTGGAAAAATCGGCGCCAACGCACAGAAAGCTAAAACTTTTGCCGAATGTGCGCTAAAAAATCTTGAAGCGTAATTTTATTTCTGAAAAAAAATTAAAAGCAAAATACTTGCTAAAGACTACGTTAGACTCGTTGGCAGACGACCGAGTTTCCGACGCTATTAAAGACGCTATTAGGGTGCCTACATGTCTGTCTGTCTCAGGGTGAAGACATCCATTGTTGCACTGAATGTGTCAGCGCGTGACGCTCTCGCGCACTCGGTGCGTGACCTGGGCGCTAAAATGGCGTCTATGCATTAGTCAAAGCTACGCGCTCGAGCTGGGTGACACCGGATTGCGCGTACTTCAAAATGCATAAAAAAACGATTGGGCGTAAAAATGGCTGAGATGTCACCACTCAAGCAAAAGCGCGCGCTTGTATGAAGGCACCCTATACTTCGTTTCAGCTTGGGTCCAGACGCAGGCGATGATACAAGCGCGAGCTCCGGGCTTTCAGCGTCCCTGCCAAGCACGCGCGCTCGTGCAATGCAAGCACTGTTCAGGGCCACACGCACGCGCTCGTAGCATCGGCTGCGTCTGGACCCAAGCTGAAACGAAGTATAGACGCTATCAGAGCCGTATATTGGGAGAGTTTGGACAATAGGCGGAGCAAAGGTAGGAGTGCCTACATGTCTGTCTGTCTCAGGGTGAAGACATCCATTGTTGCATTGAATGTTCAGCGCGTGACGCTCTCGCGCACTCGGTGCGTGACTTGGCCGCTAAAATGGCGTCTCTGCATTAGCCAAAGCTACGCGCTCGAGCTGATTGAGACCGGATTGCGCGTACTTCAAAATGCATAAAAAAGCGATTGGGCGTAAAAATGGCTGAGATGTCACCACTCAAGCAAAAGCGCGCGTGTGTATGAAGGCACTCTAAGCAAAGGCCGCCGCCAGCGCTCGAAGATTCCCCCACGCTTAGAGCGTAAACTAAAATTTGTGACACAGCGTCGATTTATCAGGAGACCTCTACTCCAACTCACAAATGTCTGCAGTGAAGACAAAGGCACAGGCGCGTGAGTCTAGCTCAGCGAAACGCTTTTGTTTGTACGAGACCTCGTGCATAGGAAGCACTTTCCAAAGCCACGCGCTCGTGCCCATGCCTTTGTCTGCACTGCTAGAACAGCGTCCTGAGACTGGCTGAAAGAAAACAGTGCAAAGGGGGGGGGGGGGGTGCGCGAGCGTCTTGAGACGCGGAGTTCCGCTCAGCACGGCTCAAATTATACTTCGTTTCACTTTATCTGCGAGCGAAGCCAAAGCTAGAAGCGCGAGACCAGCGCTTTTTTGCATTTCTCCCCAGCTCGCGCGCTCCGAGCAAAGCCTGAACGCTCAGAGCTTCCGTGCTCGCGCTTCCAGTTTTGCCTTCGCTCCCACATAAGGTGAAACAGAAGTATAGTCGTGTCACTAAATTTAGAGCACACGACCACCGCTAGGGGCTGTTTCGCGGCCTGTGGTTGGCCCCGAGATGCTCGCCTATTCAAACCAACGTATGGCCAAACTTTCTCAATAAACGGCTCTGTATGCGGAGCGCAAGCTCGTCTGCTTCTTGAGCAGGGGCTGCGGTGACGACAGAACGCCGAGCTCTGATTGGCTCCGTTTGGAAAGACGAGTGGGTGGATCTCAAAGCAGCTAGCATTGAGTTTTACCCACTATCCCTCCATCATAGCCAATCAGAGCTCGTCGTTTTGACGTCGGTGCAACCCTGCGAAAGAAGCAGATGAACTTGCTCTCCGCATGGCGTTGGTAACTCGGTTGTCTGCGAATGGGCCTTAGGCCTGGTTCACACTTGCGAATCGGCGGGCGAATCTGCAAGAATTCGGCCGCCGGGCGTAGCGTCCACTGTGCATTGCCGCGGCCGATTACGCTTCGGCGGCAGCGGATTAGCTGTCAGTGTGAACCAGGCCTTACATGGACTTGGCAAATATTTTGCTTTCATTTTGTTATATAAAAAAAACTACGCCTTCAGATTCCACACGGTAAGACTGATCTGCTCAGTCCACACTCCGTCAAGGTTCGAGCTTTCTATATGCAAGCGCCGATTTTTCCGGCTCGTTTTACAGCGAAAGGTCCGCTTCAGACGCACTTTAAAAATTTAAAAAGGCAGTGGTTAAACAAAACAAAAAAATAGATTTCTCGAACACGTACATTTAGATAAATTTACCCAGTATGTTTGGAATAGCAAAAAAGACCGCCGAGCAAAATGTTTGTTGGATATGCTGCTCCTCCAGACGAAGCAATTATCAATCGCTATTAAATTTATAATATAATCAGTGATACGACTGTTTCAAAAGCGTGACTAAAACATCCAGTACCTCAACGTCTGAGAATCACTAACCTTCCACTTGAACACATTCTGTTTAAATACCTTTCTTTTTATTCTATCAAGTTTAGACTTTAGTCAAATACTAATACCGTGACGGATAATAACATTCTTCGACTTCATTGTTTTATGATTAGTTTGCCATCTTGCTATTATTGTTGATTACTGTCTGCGTTTAGAAATTTATTTTCCCTTTCCGCTTTAGCTATTTAGCCTGAAGCATGTCTATAAATAATAAATAGATAGATAGGTAAATAATAAAGCTGACACCAGGCTTCGCAACTTCTGCATTTCGTCTTACAACGGTAATACGAAAACGAAATCAAAAATGAAAGCCGCCTACAACTCCCTGTAACTCCGGATTAGAGCGCAGCTCTTGAGGAGGAGAAGGGATGGGTACTGAGGGAGGGTATACCCTCCTCCCTCCTCCTCACCTCCTCATTCTGTCTGCTACTCTTCGTAGCAGACAGAATGCTACGGCGTCACCGTCACCTCACGTGGGTCAGCGTGACGATGACGATGACGTAATTACGATGACGTCATAAGTGACGTCACCAGTGGCGTAACGCGTGACGTTATCAGTGACGTCGTGACGTCATTGTGATGACATCATCAGTGACGTCACGCGTCCCATAATGCACCGCGCGGTGACGCCGACGCCGACAGCGACGCCGCTCAAGCCAGAAACGGGCTCTTAAGAGCTGCATTCTAAAATAAGCTTAAAAGAATTTTGATTAACAGTCCAACATCCCATCAAGGAGATGTCCGCGTGTTGTTAAAATCGATAAGCCACTAATAAAATAAGTGATAAAGGATAAGAGGTGCATTCGATGCTGTTGGAGCTTCGTCACGCGAGACATCTGCTTTGTATCTTATTATTCTTCATTTGATAAATGGCCGCTAAGCTAAATACCATTGATATCAGGTTTACATCACATGACGGAGGTCTGTCAGGTCTCGCCTTAGTAGTGGATGCATTCACCATTTCTCTAATGCTTTAATACTGCCGACGATCTTTGGAGAACGCGAGCACCAAATAAAGGTCCGTATAAAGTACAGCCCCTTGTTACAGGGTAGATTATGCGCCGCGCCACAGTAATAAGGTACTTCATAATAAAAAAATCGGCAGTTTCATATATGCAATCTACGTTCGAGATAAAACAAAAAAAAATATATATATACAACGGCCGCAAGGTGGCCAAGAAACAAACATGCGTTTCGTGAGACAAACGGGGAAATATTAGGGGCGGAAGAAAATCAGCCATCTGTGTTAAATCCTTTTTATGTACTTTTTTGTTTTGCCCCTTGAAAAACAGCACGGCAGAAGAACCGAAGCACGTACCTGATCTCGCCACACCGCCCTCTCCTTCCGCACGAGAAAGACCCTCTGCTACGGTCACCGTCAGCGTGACAACGAAGTGTCTCGTGGATAGATGTACACGCAAATGTAGCGTCTGAAGCCAGCGACGACTGACGCCATTTCCCGGATATTGTCTGCTAACGGACAACAAAATAACAGGTCGATGCAGCCTCTTCTCGGGGCTCCAAGCTAGGCTTTCAAACCGAACCCCCTAAGCGCGGTCGCTGTTCGCTTCGCTCTGGAAACATTAGGGAGTTTTCGTGGACCGCGTTTCTCCCTCCGCTAAGCTCTCCACAACGAAGAAGCCACTACTGCACCTGCGGGTCGATGGCCTTGACTGTAGACTTCCGGGTATATTAGCAGGTTGCGGGGAGAGTTGCGGGACGGCGAGAACGATCTTCCAAAACTGCCTAATTATTATACTCTCAGTCGCGAGCTTGCACCAAGTTTCAACGGAACCGCCAAGGGTTTGCCAGGCGACGCTTCCTGCTCCCAGAGTAGCCCCCGCACCAGCGGGTCCGGTTTTAGCCCGTCATTCACTTTAGCAAACGTTAACTTTAGCAGACGATGTTCGGCAAATGGCGTCTGCAATATTGCTGACTTCAGCGTCTGCGTTCGCGTGTCCATCTATTCAGGAGACGCCTTCGTTGCCACGGTGACGGTGAGAATAGTTAACGTTGGCAGAGTACAGAAACTTTATCGTGCTGAAGAAGACGACGGTGCGGAGAGATCATGTGCGTGCTTCGGTTCTTTTGAAGTGCTTTTCAACGGGCGGGACGTGAACATAAAGAGTTCGAGATAAGAACTTAACGTAGATGGCTCATTTTCTTCAGCACATAATAATTTTACAAGTCTTTCCCGAAAAGCATGTTTTAACCTAAAACTTGAGCTCTTTCCTTTTCTTTTTTCTTTTTTTACAGCAACATATGTTGTTAATCTACTGATATTCTGGATTACGTACGGCAAATTGCGTGTTTATTCGAAGACTACACTCATGTGTCGTCCTCTACAACGTTTTGCTATTTTATATATAATTTAATATGCCAACTTTACAAAAATGATCAAATTATACTAAAATAATCATTTGCCAAGTAAAATATAGAAATCACTAAGTTGAGCAGCTTTTGAAGCGCTCATTTACTTTAAGAACATGATGCACGACGCAATAATGTGCATCTTTACTCTTCGCAGGTGGTCGAAATGAACGCTACGCAATGGGTCAAGTGGCGCACGTATAATGTGACAGATTTTAGCGGTAACGAAGTGCAGTGTGAAAATTTCAGGGTTATGGAAAAGAGAACACCGACGAACTACTCATTCCAGTACAGATATAGAAGTCAAAATAGGTAATTGGGATTACTTTCATCTTCTTATAAGTGTTCACTTCCTTCGCACTATTTGATGTAAATTTCTTGTGCAGTTGGAAGACAACCAACGAAACCCTAATTTTGAAGGATTTAGATTATCGCGGTTTCCCGAACGACATGAACTTTCAGAGGACTCCTGGTAAGTAATAACCAAGATTCTTTGATCTATCAGTTGACAAGCTATAAGCAAAACTGTCGATCAAAAACGATCCTTCTACGTGGTCTGCAGGCGAGCAGGTGTACGCGGATAGCGGTCCTAGCGCCAGCAGCAGCACTGCTCTCACGGGCAACGGATAGGGACCGTTTTTGAACAACACTCTTTTTGGGCTAATTTTTGCGCAAACTTTATGTTTACCATAAAAACCACAACAGAATTACTTTAAGCTAAATACAATGTGTGTCCAACGTTCCATCGGTTCTGTCGCTTCTGTCCATATATAGGGCTGGGTGAAATCGTCGCGAGCGCCAGCGAACGGACCCGCCACGAAAAAGCGCCAGGCGTTCTAGGGAGTTTGTCAATTGAACTTGATCTATACTTGGGGACAACTTATCTTGGCAATGAAGCCAAAGTAATGGGTACCTGCGCACTCGCGCACAATGAGCGCCGATCACTGCTGTGCTCGCGCAATCTTCACCTCTTCGGAAATGCCAGAATAAGTTGTCCCCGAGTATGTAACGTTGAATCTCCATGTTCTAACAAACCGACCTCCCCACGGCCGGACTGGACTCGCGCTTTATGTCTTGCAACGTCTCCAGTGAGGCTTGACAGCACCTATCATACTGAAAAACATCGGAAACGAGGGGACTCCGGGTCTCCGGTTTTTTAGTATGATCGCTCACCAGCTCGTCTACTCAAAGACTCTTATTTTCCCCATCACCTATGGTTGCAATGCGGCAGTGCAATATAATTGCCTGGAAACGCCACTGAGTGGCGGAAGCTTCCCCGCAGGGCGGCCATAGGAGGTATAGCTACGCAGTCAAAGGTACGACAACTCATGCTTAAAGAGACCATGAAATTACATTTTTACTTTTGCCAAATAACTTTACATTAAACCTCCAAAGTTCACTGAACGCCGAACAGGCATCCGTTTTCGTTTCGGTTTATTAACGTCTACACGAAAATTTATTGAAATGTCGAGTTTTTCTTCCTCTCCAACTCACCGCAAAACAAGCCGCGGCGTAATTTTGACGGCCATGACGTACTCTGTCACCGGAACCGGAAGTTTTCTCGGCAGCATGAGAATGGGAGAGTTAACGGCGAGCTGGTGGTGTTCCGGTAGGTTTTACCGCAGGGTTTTACTGCGCTGATGGCGCCGACGCCACCGACATATTTTTCTGAATCGGCGACTCTCAACACCGCGATAGCCATGGACACATCGTAGCTGAGCGAAATTCAATTGGATAAGTTGCGCTGGAGCGACAGCATGGGACTGGTCCCATACGCCTGTACGCCAGTTGGAAACTGCGGCGACTCTTCCGACGAAGACTCAGGTTCCTCGTCGGAATGTGACAACAAGATGTGGCGACTTCAATGTACGGAATGTCCCGAGCATACACGAATGACCTTAGGCCTGCGATCCCTCAAACCAATGAGCCTGCACCAAGTGCTTCGACGTGGTTCCTTGAGTGGCAAGCGGTGAAACTGCAGCCGTTTCTTTTTAAGCTCCGGAATGCACAAACTGTAATTCGGGCACTTGCAACGACGCGCGTTAATAGACCTATTGCTGAATCTTACCCAAGCATCAACGGAGAATGCAGGGATTGGTGTTCCACGCGCGCACGCGCTGGCCTCAGCAGTAGTAAAGAAAGCATTGACGAACGCGCGTGCAAGATGCCATTTGTTTTAGGTTTTTGCTTTGGAAAAGTTACTACTGCTGAGGCCAGCACGCTCAGCGCGTGGAACACCAATCCCTGCATTCTCCTTGATGCTTGGGTAAGACAGCAATAGGTCTATTACGACTTCGTTTGTTGTGACCGGAGCGACCGGAACAACCGCTCTGCTCCGCGCGTACACACTCCTGCAACCACTGCAAGAAGCGGAGCAGGTCGCTAGCACGACAGCCACTTCTCCGCTGCCGTCAGCCGTTTCCGCGGTATGGCTAAAAAGAAGGGGCTGCGCTGTCACTCACTGGCGTAGCAGAAAATGCACAGAGTTTTCTATCGGCTCCAGCTTTATTAACTTTTATTTTGTCAGGATAGGCTCGCAGGGCAGAGTGGATGAAAAAAGAAAAGAAAAGAGGGCAGTACGCCGTCTTGGACGATCACGACTTTAAAACACGACTTTACTGATAGTACAAATTTCGCCACACGCCTTTTCTACGATTGCAAACGACGATGTAATCATAGCAGAGATATAGCAACGTAGAAATATGACTTCAGTGATCACATAGACGTTGCGATCGTTCAGGAATGCTAACACTAATCACTTTTCTCGGGTGATGAAAACGCGTCAAGATTCGCATCCTTCATACACGCCTTTAAATACAGTACGCACCAGTAATACCTTCGAACTTGAGCACACGCATGGAATGCGCAAAATAAGAAATCCGGGCGATGTTCGAGGACACAAATGCTAAGAAAGCACCACTGTAGTCGAAGTAAACAAAGACGACGGCACGAGCGTTTCTGCTGTCTTGAGGATGCCGCCACAACATCGCCGCACGATGTAGATAGATCTTCCCTTCTAGGACGTGCTGGGTTATCATCGCGAAACACGACGACAATTCAGTCAAGGATTGCGCAGGAGATCGAACTATAGAGGGCAGTTTATCGAGCCTGTTGTCTACGCAGCTCGGTGTTTACTAACACAGCATAACAAAGGGATTGAACCTGGCCTAGCACGTTCTGGACACGTGCGCTTCGCTCTGACCAGTGCTTTAGTCGCACGAGGAGTGGCCTTGCAGTCTTCATCTTCGATTTCTCGGATGAAAACAAACAAGAAAATGCGGTTTGTTGCCCCCACTGCTGAAGCGTACCGTTAGAGGAAGGCTGTTCGATCTCCTCCCCAATAGCGCTCTACGACGGAACGATGAGCTTCCACCACGCCGACCATGTCAACGATCACCACCGACGCCATGTTTTTCAGCAGACAGCAGAAACCACGAAACAGCGCAGGTGCAGTCTTATCTTTCTCTTCGCTTCGTTTACCACACGATAGATGGCGCATAGCTCCGAGCATTATAAAATTCGGCAATTTCCGTCACATCGCCAATTATTCAACAAAATGTGGATCAGAATATTCTTTAACAAAACTTTGAAGAAACATTCGCCGGTTATTTAAATTGTTTCTTATCGCGGTGCTGGTGAGGTAGGCTCTTATCCAATAGGCGACGTGGATTTGGCTGACGTGCATTGGCATCGCAGATGCATCGCAGTGAAAAAGGAAGAGAGCTTTCGAAGGAAGGAAGGCATAGAAGAGCTCGTTTTCTTTTTAAAAGTTCTGTAGCGAAATATTTTTTCTACTGTCTATTTCTGTGTTTTGGTTTTCTTTTCACACCTTTATGCGACGCGCGGTGGATGAAATACGATTTCAAAATTGTTTCATGGCCCCTTAAACATCCGTTTTGTTCAACTTTCTCACTCTGTTCACAATCCTCTAGGACACCTAACACATCCACCTTTCGTTTTCAGCTTTTGGGCATAGATCTCCGACCGCTTCAAAACTGGTTCTCTTCGGACTTTCTTCGGTGCAGGCATCAGGTTCTTCTAAGACCCATCGAACACCGCGGGCACGGCTCAGGGGCTTTATTTTGTATTCCGGTACATAATCCTCCGGTTTAAAGTCTCTGCTCCTCATAACCGTAGAATCAGATTTATCGTACACAAGAGTCTTCCCTGGTATCCTCTTCTTTCACGCTGTGATTTATCGATTCATGGCGGGCAGCTGGTGGAAACAGGCCAGCAGTCTTCCCAGATATTGATTTTCAATTCGGGCACAGAACCGTAAACCATTGGGCTAAGTAATACAGAGCACGTTGAGGAGCATGGTGGAACGGTGAGATTCTTTGGGTCGCAGCGCTTCCACGCAGAATCATGCGCATTCGTTCTCCTACGACGGAAAAGGCCGCACGAAATAGAAGCGCGCGAATCCAGGCCGGCCGTTATCTCAACAGCTAGTTTGGCTACGCCAACGCTGCCACACTGCATAGCGGGAACTGAAGTCTTTCTGCACGTATGACAACCTCGCTGGACTCTTGCGGTTGTAGAGCACAAGGGGCACCAGCTGTCATCATGCACTGCCGCCGAACGTTGCTGCCGCCTGCCTCCTGTGGACTATACTTATGGCGGCGTCACGCATGCGCGAACTGCTTTGTGGGACCGTTTCATTCTAGGCTCCGGTACAAACGGTAAATGGGCGAGTGATACTGTTTCAGAAATTAAACAGCCCTGTTGATGATAGTACCAACCTCGTTCATGTATATACTTGACACTAGTTTACCCTTGCAAATAATGCGGCAGAGAGTTGAAGCAACCTGCATTCACTGCACGTTTTTGTTACTTTTGGACAGGGGCGGATCCAGAACTCCGTTTTGGGAGGGCGGACCCATTCTTTCTTGTGCACCGGCAGGTCGGCCCATGTTAAATTGCCCTCAAGAAGGGGGAGGGGGAGAGGTCGTCTTCGTTTGGGGGGGGGGCGGCGTGCTTCCGTCCCTCCCCCTTGGATCCGCCACTGCTTTGGGAGGCCCGGGTTGTCTGAGGCTGCGCGCTCGGAGGTAATCGGTGTGGTTCAGCGGACGGGGCCAAAGAAGTTTCTAAAGACGTCTATCTCTCTGTGGAGAATAGACTTCTTTCAAACTTCGAAGCGCCCCATCGCGTCGAAATGCCACGCAGGCACTCTGGGAACTAGTAGGCCACTCAGTTTCGGTTGCGATTGAGCAGCTTCAGTTCATGCTATCACGCCGTGACCAGAATATGCTGCTTGCGTTTTCCATTATCTGACTTCCCACGAATGTACAATACTCTCATTGTCGAGCGATATAAAACGATCACCGGGGCACTTTTCTTGGTTTTTCGACATTCCGGATACTGTGCGTGCGTGCGCAAACGTAGTAAGGCATGGCTCAGTCACGTCTCACCCCACGATTGTATCTTTGAGCTCGATTTCAATAATCCTGTGCTAGTACCGGTGAGCCAGAACTGAAATTTAGCCACTCCGAGCACTACATGTATTTTGTTATTTTGTCCGCTACTTGTTACTTCATTGGGCGTAATACAAGTCGCATCCTCACAGGAGTCTCAACGTTGAGCTGAACGTTGGCGCATGAACTTTTAAGGAAACGGAATTCGGCATCACTGCTGCACAAAACTTACTATGAAGTCTCCCTCGTGTCATAAGATATCTGCCACTCAAATTTTATGCTGATTGGAGTTTCAGTTTTCGCAAACGCTGAGATTTGCTATTTACGACGACGGCGCTAAGAAGCGTGCCCTACTCCTCGCTAAGCCTTTTTGAACGAGCTTTTACCGACGCCCCTAGATATGTGTCTGAATGGTGTGTTTGAAATTATGTTGGCATACTCACTCAGTAAGAAAGAAAACACATAACAAATCGTATGGCCATCAGAAACCGTCAAATGCGCTTTGAATCCTTTGAGTTGGTTTGGCGCACCGCATGAGGGTTTCACGTCCGTATACGTGACGTCCTGCGAACATGCACATTCTTCACGCGAGTGCTCGACCGTTGCTTCTTAAAAACGGCTTGTTTGTGCGAAAGTGCCTATATGATTGCAGGATAACTTCATGCGCATGCGCGATGCTGACTTAGTAGAAAGTTAGCGGTTGGGGACTTCATTTCGTGCAGTGCTGCGGGTCAGTACAGAGTAAGAGATAATTTAAGAAGTGAATTCGACTTCAGCTTTTTAATAATGTGTCTGCGTTTTACCACGCCTGCTATGGCGTATTAAGGAAAACTGTCATGCCAAAAAGGTATATTTCGTCAACGGACGCACAAAACAAGTAACAAACTTCCAGATCAGCAACACTAATATAAATGTGCGAGCTCGGTGTACGCGTAATTATTGGTTGTTACAGCGTGTTGACTCGTACACCAGCATGATCCCCGAGCATCGCAGCGTCGAGATTCCCAGCACTGGCGCGTCCACATACCTCGAAACGCTAACAGAATAGCACGAGTACAAAAAGACAACAAAGCTTGTGTCAAGACAAACTTTACGTATGGTTCAGGCTTGTTCTAAAGCGTCGAGGTCTGGCCATTTAGGTTAGTTTTGAGACAAAAAATGATGCGCTCGGGACCAGGAAACATGAGATAAGGGCTGTTAATAGTCCACGGTCTGTGTATGATCTCTTGTCGACGTGTCGATCGAAACCGAAACTATGTCACTCTCCACCCTGGCTTACTAGTTCCCGGAATGCAACGCGCGCAGTGTTGCTTGCTGGGATTTATGGGCGTAGTTTATCACGATGAATTGTGTGCCATTGCAGTAGGCATGCTAAACACTTTCAAGACACGTGCCGAGGGTATATATGTGTCCGTATGGCAATGACTGCTTTCTCAACATCCTGCTCTAGGTGCACGCCTGTCTACCCTAGTATGGTCAGAGACACACCATTTTTGACAAAGAATATAAAAGATGGGTTCAATTTTACACGAAAGAGTTATGCTAGAGTGTAACCATAAAACGTATTATACTGGCCACAAAGCTACATAAAGCATACATGTTGAGTGCCACAACCACAAACCAATGAAAAGTCGTTGGAGGGTTGCGAACCAGGACCCCAAAGATTTCACGCTACCACCCTCGTGAGGACGCGCAACTTGTTCCCTGTGGCCTGAAGGTCGGCCCGGATAATCAGGCGTAGTACGTCTTCGATGAAGCTGAGTACTTTTCGTTGAAGTCTTGAATCATCGTTTCAAAAGAGGGCCTCGCGTTGCTGTCGTCGGTACTGAAACAAATAAACATTTAGTGTGACGAACTTGTGCCAAAGCAAAAGTATATTAATGGGTGACGACGGGCGTCAATATACTCAAGACAGCAGGATAGAGCTCTAGCGTAAGACTGCTCTAGGCTGCGCACTATCTCCGGCTTTTATATATGCTTAAGACTCTGGAAGGTTGGAAACCTAGAAAACACAAAAACTGACGAAAAGTAACTGAAACTTCCCAGCGAAAAAAAATGTGTTAAATAAAAACTGGACTTGCAAGTTTCTAACCCTGTTCATCAACGTAAAAACTGTCTGCACTGCAAAAGAAAAAAATACTTGCACGTGTAGAAGTTTTTTTTGTTTATTTACGGCAGTTCTTGGTACACAATTTCTGCCTTTTCTAAGACTTAAAAACATACGTTTCACTGGGCGCAAGATTAGATGAAATAATCTTGAATCTCTGAGCAAAATATGAAAGTGAGCATCACAGTAAGTATATTCAGCACCATTAAGATATATTCTAATCTTAAATGTTGATAACAACAATGCATCGCGTAGCTTAAGAAATCTAATTTAAAACGCAACTGTCATAGTCTTACTTTAGAAAACATCACGCCTTTCACGTAGACACGTTCAATTGTGCAGGAAAGCTGAATTTAGTCAGGGGTGCTAACTCTATACAATAAACAAAGCAATAATTCTCGCCTGGTTAAAAATAGTCGTTTCTTTAGTGTTATCTGTGATATAATTGTGCACTTTCAAATAGACATGTTGTTTGTGACTTCTAAAGATGTGGTGAATTTTCTCCCACAGTTGGCATACCAACGGACAATCTCGTGTTGTATTCCAACTACATGAACTGCACCATTCTTCGAATCCCATTAACAAATCAAGGAGGTAAATTCTCAATCTTTTATCAAGTTAGATTTGTTTCTGAAGCTTGAATCTTGTTTTCACTTCTCATATCTCATCTGTCATGTTTTATTGACTAACGACTCGACGTAGGTGGCAAACTAAATACAGGAACAGCGATATTAATAATTAACAATTTCGGTCATTACAGCCATTCAAAGTAACTAAACGCGTGGACTTAAATAGTATTTAATAATTATATTTATAAATTCATTTATTTGTTAAATTATTTATTTATTTCCAAAATGTTGGCGTCCACAAGCCATTAGCAGGTCTCTATACCGGGGTCGCCAGGATATAAACAAACGCAGTAGTCTAAAAATAAACATAAAAGCAAAACAAAAATAAAAACCTAGCACCCACAGAAATACATTAAAAAACATTGTTACAAACACAGCTCGCAAAACGTGCACCAAAAGCGATAAAATATATTTCCTGTTAATTCGTTTGGAAACGAACAACGACGATAGTATATGCTGCTTGTGGTCAATAGGCCAGAGTCTTCGACTTCAGATATACTTAAACACATAGAATGAGGCGAAATAAAAATTATAAATAACAAAATAGCAGCATATGCAATCAAACGACAGGCACATTTAGACAACTTGTTTATATAAAGAGCCTAATCAAGTTTGTACTACATTTTTAAACCGACGAGGTTTGGCACTTCTTTCTGATCAAAGGATTGTCAATATGTGTCCTCTTGTTTATGCCAGTTTGTGTCTACTTTATCTCTGCAAATAAACGGAACGTACCTTCTTTGTGAATATTATACACGAATTTTATTGCACAGCAGAGAGAAACGTATTTCATTGCCTTAGACTTCGACATGCGTTTTGTTAACTATGTTACCACCTTTTATAAAATGTTTTTTTTCTTCTTGTTTTATTAGAGAGACATTGCGACCTGTGGATTGGCGAAATCTGACTCTTTCCCAAGAAACCCCCGACGACTGCCTGAATAGGTTTTTTGAATATTGCAACACGACGCACATTTACCGCGTTTTCTATCCTAATTGTACAGAGTACTAGAATATACACTTTTCCTAGAGTAGAGATCTGAAACCTCCGCAGTATTAGCCTCAAGCTCTTTACTTAAAGTTCTGCTATATGTTTTTTTTTTCGGTTCCATTAAAGCTTTGTTTTAGTTTTATGGGTTTTGGTTAATGACTGGCAAATAAAGGTATTGTTCAAAGCACCATTGTTATTTCGCTGTATTTCATACCAAATACGCAGTATATCTGGTGAGTTTGTACAATGTCGTTCTGAAGACTCTCTTCGAGCGTAAAAAAAATCTATAAATATACTAAGTGAACAGAGGACCATGGAACTTTTTACAAAGGTCATATATCGTCATTTTATGAGTGGTAACGCGACCTACGCGCTCAAAGGATCTCAAAATGTAAAAATTACAGTCGTGCGTGGCATATTTGTTTCTTTAAAAAATGTTCAAGGTTGCGGACACGCCCTTTCTCAGGACAAATTCTCCGAGTAAAACGGTCGACGAAGGTCGCGCGCGCGGACGGATCAGCGAGGTGGTTCCGGATCCCAAAGTAGTCCCAGGCTGCCGCTGCCTCGGACGAACTACGTTTCAGCAGCTGGTTGCCCGTGCACGTCATGGAGATTCACAATTCTGACAGCGTTAGAAGTCAATATCTTCGGTCGACGAACGCAACGCGAGCCAGCGCAAAACGGCACATGGCAGCCGCATCGTCTCGCGCAGCCTATTTCCGCATCCTTGTCGGCACAAATCATGCGATCGGTTTGTGTGGTCATGTCGTGTAGTCATGCTTCGAAGCAGCAATTTCGGGCAGTGGTTAGCAGTTCGAAAACAAGAAAATGATGGGATAACGTGGGCTTTATTTTTCATAATGTCGGCGGTAATGTCATGTAATGACAGCGAACCTGTCGCCGTTAGCCATTTGGCAGGTTCGCCGGAGTCGTGTCAAATTAACTCCGGTGAATCTGCCGGGATGCTTTCATGGAAGCGATGCACTCGATATTCCACAGCAACCTCTTTTTGACAGATGAGCCGGTGTGCTATCATCATAGGTCCTTTCACGTTGACCGATAGAAACTTGCACGGAATACGGCGTACGATCTCTAAATTACACAATGTACGCATAAGAAATTGTAGCACACTTTACGGAGCCCATTCAGACAATACAGGATTTAATCCCATTTTCGGGATTGCCCAGACGACCTGCAAGGCATTCTTTCTCAGTCGTGGAGTAATTTTTCTCCGCCTTGGACAGTGTTCGACTTGCGGAGGCGATGACTCGCCTGGTGCCTTCTTGCATTTGAACCAGTACCGCGCCGAGTCCTGCGTCACTCGCGTCCGTGTAATCTCGGTCTCCGCATCTTGATCGAAATTTACAAAATACAGGAGGAGGTCTGAGTCGTCGCTTCAGCTTGTCGAATGCCTGCACGCTGCTCCTCGGCCCAGTTCGAACTTCTCGGCGTCCTTCGCGAGGTTTTGTGAGGCGTGCAGAAATCCTTGCGAAATCAACGATCGAAGCGCCAATAGTAGGCACATTGGAGTCGTCGCAAGTGCTCGTCGAAGTCGCCGGAACACACTACTACGTCGTCCAGGAAGACGAGACAGCTCTGCCACTTCATTCTCGCCAATGCGGTGTCCATGACGCACTGGAAAGTTGCTGCCGCCGTGCATAGGCCGAAGGTCATCACCTTGAACTTGTACTGACCATCCAGCCGTGACGAAAGCTGTGTTCTCCTCGGTCCTGTACGTCGACTTCGATCTGCCAGTAGCCGCTCTTCAGGTTCATCGATGAAAAGTATCGACAGTGGCGCAGCCGGTCTAACGCGTCGTCGATGCGGGAGGTGGATAGACGTGTTTCTTCGTTACCGCGTTCAGCTGCCGATAGTCCACGCAGAACCTAGCCTTCCGTCTTTCTTCTTAACCAGTACGGCTGGAGGGGCCCGCGGACCGCTTGAAGGCTGGATTGTTTCCGTCGTTCTGCATCTCTTGAACTTGCTCCCTGCATGACCTCCCTTTCTTTTATGGATACTGGGCATGGCGATTGATGCACGATACACAGGGAGCGCGTCGTCCTCGGTAACAATGCGATGCTTCGCAACGGCGGTTGGCGCACCCCGACGACGTCGCGAAGCAGTCGCTGTATTCGGTGAGGAGGTCACTCAGCTGCCGTCGTTTCGGGCCCAGAAGCAGGGTCAATTTCGAGCTGCGCTGGCGGAGTACTTCGTTGCTCAGGTGGCGAGGACACTTCAGCAGTCGCGGCGATTTCGGCGGAGTTCCAGAGTTCCTCGACCGTCGCCCATAGATTCACCTTTCGTGAGGTGTTGCGTTTCTTGTCGGAAGTTCGTCACGAGGACCACGGTGCGCCCGTTCTGAAGTTCCGCACTCCTCTTGCGACGCATATTCCTCTTCCAGGAGCAATTATTAAATGCGTTGCCTCAGAATAACTCTCCCGTAGGCAGCTGCAATCGTGTCATGACGAGTACGACAACACTTGATCGTAGCGGCAGGTTCACGTGGCTTAAATTCGAAATTATCTACAGCCATGGATATCTAAACTAACTGTAGCAAGATATTATGCACATGAAGCGCACAACGCCGGATGCTTGAGAGTACAGTCCTGAAGTGCAGTGCTGCGGGCTTCAGATGATGCAGCGCACACCTAAACCTGTGCTAATTTATAAAAAGAAAAAAGTCATGTATTGATGCGATAAATATGCGAGCAATACTCAAAATATTTCTCCTCTTACCGATGAATGCTTTATCTATATATCACTAAGTTGCCTTTCTTTCTTTTTTTTTTTTTTTTTGTCGGTCGTTTGCTAGTAGGGAAAGAAGCCGCGCCAAGCTGCACTTATGCAGCTTTTTTGTCTTTCATTTCCGGTTTTGTAATAATGAGCAGAATAAAAATAAATTGTATTGACAAGCTAAGACCACGTGGCTAAGATCGCTAAAAGTTCGAACCGGGAGACGCCGTTTCCCGCGCCCAGGAGGTAAAACAAGAAAGAAAAGAAACAGGACGCTGCGACGTCAGCAACTTTACTACATGCGCCTGTCCTCATTAGCAGACGATATTTTGGACTCAAAAGCGGCGCGAGCTTTTCTATGTCAGTGGCGAATGCATGATTTTATCATCCTTAATAATAAATGTCATTGAATGGACACACAATTGAATAAAAAAATTGTTTGCCGGGTTATTTTGTCTGTTCTTTTCGGGATGCTTATGTCGTATGCTTTGCAGTTCCTTGTTGTTACCGCGTCTGTTTTTAAATCTTCCCGAGTTCTCGCCACCTACGAAACGCGCGCCGCTTTTGAGTCGAAATTATCGTCTGCTATTGACGCCGGCACTTGGCGCCGTATGCTCGTTCGTTGGTGGCAGTTGGCGTCTCGACCGTTTGCGCCATCTCTTGTCTACCGTGCCAAACGGCGCCCTATTGTTTGAAGACCGGTGGCTTCGCTAAGTCTCCATAGAGTTAAGCCTTTTAATTTTTTTCTTTTCTTCAGGTTAAGTTCGCTCTTTTTCATACTTTCAGCTTTCCGCTCAAGTGAAAAAGGAAGACCAGCGAAGCTGTACTATGGTGGAAATGAAGTAACGGCCGGCCGCATGTCGGCAAGCCAGAGTGGAAATCACTGATCTCTATTGTAGTAGGCTGGATCGCGAATCGGGAGCCGGTCGGTGTCGCCACCAGCGGCCATGGCTTGACACCAGGCAATACACGCAAGTCGATCGGAGAAACGCACAAAAGTAAGAATATTGAAGCATGTACTCTGTGCTCGGGAGCGAGTATTTTATGGTGCGCTGCGATCCGTATGTCGGGTGTTTGGAGATCGGAATCAGTATTTGTCAAACGTTTGAACGCCGATTAAAAAAATCAGCAGAACCCATCCTTTGGGAATGATTATCTACGTTAATGCGAATAGCATCAAACGGTGCGGAGTTATGCGCGTTCGTCAGGTGGCCGGCACACTCTAGATACGCCAGCCCACTCTTGAGGCGATTCTAAATTTGCTGACACTTTCACAGCCCTGCGCACGATCTCCGCAGCCCAGCACGTGCGTTTGTGTCACTTAGGAAGGCGAGCAAAGCACGCGCCATACGCACAAACACTCAAAATGGTACCGACCAGACTTTCTGGCGTCTCAGCTAGTCTCAACCAACGGTACTCTAAACGGTTGTTTATATCTTTACCATAGGACGCGCTTACAGCGCTGTCACAGCTACCGGTGCGCGCGCGTTCCATGCACGAGGGCTCATTCCGCTCTCGTGAGGCTGAGCTAGAGGTCTCCCGAGCGCGGGAGAGGGTGAGCTAGAGGGAGAGGGTGAGCGCGGGAGAGGGTGAGCTAGCCCTCGTGCATGGAACGCGCGCGCACCGGTAGCTGTGACAGCGCTGCAAAGCGCGTCCTATGGTAAAGATATAAACAAATGTTTAGAGTGCGGTGAATGACTGCCTTCATAGCTCTGTGGTTAGCGCGTCTGCCTGCTGACCAAAGGGTCAACGGTTCAGAATCCCCGCCGGCGCCGGTCTTTTTTATTTATTTATCGACCCGCGGCGTAAGAGGTTAGATAGCCAGATAGATAGAGAGATAGATAGATAGATAGATAGATAGATACATAGACGAAAAGTGCGTGAAGTATCCAAAGAATGCTATTCGCATTAATATTCGCATTAATATTCGCATTAAAATCTAACGTACCGGAGCACCTGCGGCTGAGCTGGCAAGCTCTCTCTCGTAGTGGAGTAAACAAAGGAACTTGCCGTCAATGGGACCATCCTCGGTGAAGCCCAGAAGTTCATGAATGACAAGGAAGTTTCAACTCGACAGCGGCTTTCCGAGAGTGAGCAAATTCCGCGTAGCAAAGCCTTCGAGCTTGTCGTCTGCTAAACCCAACTCAACGAAACCTCCACCGGCTCCGCGGTAACTCTAGGTAACTCTCGCCTCGTTGAGCTACGCTACATTTTTCGCCCAGCGGAGTCACTCTCAATCACAAAATATTTATTTATAAGAACTACGAGGGCTGTCAGTTTTAATGATTGTACGCAAGCTATTTGACGGGCTCATCGAAAAGCAGCTAAAAAGTTTCAGTGCCGACACAAGCTTAGAAACGGGAGAAATGGCACTTTTTCTCGTTCTTCCCATAGAGTTTCATGCATTGGCTGGTGTCAATCAATCACCGCCGATGGCGACACTCGGCCCCAACTGCCGAGGCCGCGGTTCACGATCCAGCCTACTACAATAGAGATCAGTGGTGGAAATGCTCGATAGTGCCGCCATCTAGGAGCAACGGCGGCAACGAGACAATTGGCAAGCCGCTTGTCTGGTTGCCGCCGTCGCTCATAGATCGGCGGTAGCTGTGCAGAGTTCTTTGGGATCAGGTCATTTGAGGACGGACACGATCCTGGGGAAACTAGGTCTTAACAGCACCGCTGTAAAAATGCACCACCTGTGGACAACGCTACACAAAATTGTAGCGCGATAGGTTACTAGCCCCTTCCCCTGGCAAATAGCGAACGCTTGGCGAGCGCTCGCCGGGCGAATTCTTGTTTCCCTCGCGAGATGCGAGCAATCTCTCCGTGTGCCGCTTGCAGATCTGGAGCCGGTGGGGCGCTCGCCGAGCGGCTTTAACCTAGGGTGCCTTCATGTGCGCTTTGCTTGGGGTGATGACATCTGGCCATTTTGTTTCTAACGTTTATTTTTATTTTTTGTTCACAAGCGCGTGAAAGAGCGTGTCCCTGCACGCGCTCGTGGCGTTGACTGTGCTACAGCGACATTTTGTTTCCGGCGATTTCTTTGTATTTTTCCTGTGAGCGCGTGCTGTCGGCATCGGGTACCACAAACGATGGCATCACCCTAAACAGAGGGACATCGAGGCACTCTACTTTAACCGATCCGTGATAGTGGCGGAGCGTGTCGAGCGGTCCGGAGTAGTTCCCCGCGGACCCTTTTTCGGAGAAGTACGATCTGTAGTCACTCGCAACATTTCAGTTTCGTTATAAACGTTCCCCGGGTTAGTGAAGGAGTTTCGCGGCTTTTTTGTTTCGAATGCTGGGTGGGCCATCTTGCTGGGCTTACTTTCGTTCCTTTAGTCATGACCGACTCGTCCGAGCATACTGCTGCGATGACATCGTTGCAGTTAATTTCAGGTTTAATAAAACGCAGTGACAGCAAAATAAGCGACAATGACGAAGATACCAAGCTTAGCTCCAGCTCCTGTGACGACGAGGCAGCCGTTCTCGGCGAAGTGTTTCCCGAGTCGTATGCCTTGCCAGCGAAGAGGCCCAAGACATCACGTTGCGTCGAAGACGTTTTGCGCGCCTATTCGGATGAAGAGCTAGGGTATGTCGTTTGTTCGATGTGTCGCGTCTATAATATAACTGGATAAATTAGAAGACAATACGCCAAATACCCGCAGCTGAAAGTCGCCTTCGGATATGACGATCGCTTTACGGCATACATGTTTGGTATTGCTAAATCGCATCCTATGGCTCGTACAAGTACTTCTATTTGTCTTAATTGGGTTTAAATAACTGTAAGAAAAAATAAATTGTGTAGTAACGTCGGGGTCACCGTTAATCAGTGAAAACAATAATTTTTTTGTCAATGCATGAAGTTCCGAACAGAACTTCATGTTTTTAGCAAGATATCAATGGGAACCGAAACTGCTAAAAGCGAGGTTAGACGCTCTCAAGGCGGTGGCGCTGGGAGCCTTAAGCTGCGAGACACATGGGCGGCAGAATCGTCCGATCCGACGTCCGATCCGCCAGTCCGAACGCCGCTCCGAATTGCCGCACGCGAAAGTTTGAGACACAAGCTTCCGACCTTGCATGCGACACGACGATCCGTTCGGCTCCGTCCAAGAGATCCAAGCGCTCCAGCGGGGTCCGCGTTCCTATACAGATCTCTGGTCCCAGATTCGACGGTTCAGCTCGCACGAGCGAAATTAGAGCTCGTCTCTGCTAGCGCGTGCATTCTTTGCTGGGGCCATCTTTCTCGGAATGAGTCAATGGGATTCACGCGTCCGGCTTCTTGTCGCCCAAGTCAGTCCCGTTTCCTTGTTCGTCCCGCCATACCCAGTACGTCATCATGACGTTTGCGCGAGCTGTGCTGTCAATGGCTGGACGCTTCCGACAGTCCGTCCGCCGTGCGAAACTCTCTGGCACGTCGGACGCACGCCGGATAGCAGATCTGACTCCTCTGAAGCGACCAAACTTTTCGAATCAGGCAGTCGTATTGCCAGATTGGACGTCGAGATCGGATGGATTTTTCGCGCATGTGTCTCGCGCTTTACGCTTGATTTGCTCTGCAGCCCGCGCCACGGGGTGGATCACGAATTGACCGATCGCTCACGGAGGCCAACCGCTCGACGAGCGCTAGTGCCGAGCGCTCGGCATCTGCCAAGAGAAGGGGGCAATTTGAAACAGATTTTTGCTGTCGATTTAAAGAGCCTGGCCATTTTTTGATCCACTCTGTGGATCAGCTCAGCTACATGGAACAGCCCATAGACGCTGCTTGCATGAGCAAAGTACCACCTCTCCCCACGCGGCTCGCCTCCCGTCGTTCGACGCGCCACCAATGTTTTGTTTATATTTTGTTTTGTGTTTTTTTGGGGGGAGGGAGAGGGGCGATGGGCGGGGGGGGGGGGGAGGTTTGCTACGGTAGCTGAGGTGTATTCTGGAATGCGCAGGGTTCGGGAAGCACAGCGTCTAGATGGCCTTTCACGCTTTCACCGTACTTTATGGAACACACAGTTTTGAAACGAAAATCTAGATGGCGCTTTAAACAACGGGTGGCGGACAGAATGGAGTGAGGTAGGGTACCTCGCTTTCGCGGGAGCTCCACGAACTAAGCTGATTCAGAAACGTTGGACGCCAGGTTCTCTGACGTCACCAACCAGAGATAGAGAGCCTAGAGTGAAGAAAGGGTCCACCTCGAACCATGGCGAGCGTTTGCGATTGAATGGTAGAAAGTCTCCTTCCGAGATTGGTCGCAAGTGCGCATGCGCTGCATTGGCGCGCGACGGAGAGGAATGCAAGCGGAAAAGGCGTAGAGGTTTGCAGACCATCAATGCTTTCGTCACCTCCTCGCAGCTCGATTTGCAAACGCGGCCCATAAACCACGTGACCCCGATGGAGCAGATGGAAAATAGATGTAATTTTAGAGACAAAGTTCGATAAATGCCAAGATGATTGAATTTTTTTCTAGATAAAGTTCGAAAGTTTCGATTCTCTTTTAGGGCTAAATTCTGAGGACTTCTTTCATTAAAAACAACTAATTACAGCGTCGATTAAAAAAGGCAATGTAAAAGCATGTTTGCTGTACGTACCTTTCTTGACGTCGTTCAAACGCCAGAGCACGGGCCGGCGGTAGTGTACTTCACTCAGTGGTCTCCAGATAGACGTCCGCTGAGGCCACGGGCAGCGAAGGGCAGATAACTAATTTACACTCACGAGTTTCGCTCCTTTCTCAAGCCCGAGATATTTAGCCTACGTCAGATACAATTCTTTTTACTAATAAACATTTTGAGAGATGGTAAAAAAGCAAAAACAGAAAAGGTAAAAAAGAAAACAATTCCATTATCATAATTATGTGCTCGCAAAAGAAGGGTAACTGAAATGCAGATAACCTGGCTGGAATTCACAAATAAAGTAAGCGAGCCCTACAGGCTGGACTACAAGAAAAAGTAAGTAGCTTTACAAACTTGGTCGAATAAGTTGAAAAGAAGGGGGAAAATACACCCTGTTCTCTAAGAGAAGATGAGAAGTGTTGTAATACATTTTGTGCAGCAACGAACGCGAGGTTCCTTGTAGATATAACATGTTCCCTCATTAGGAAACAAGGGCACGCTTTTTTGCCGACTCAAAAGCTTCCAAGCTAAGAGAGATCAATGCAAAGAAAAAGGGACTAAAAGCAGCTTTTGCTGTTTTGAGAGAATATTCTCAGTGACATCGAGATTGATCCCCCCAAAGAACAAAGTACTAGTTCTATATTCCTTTCTTTATGAGTGGGTGTGGGTGACGCCCGTCCGGGTGCAGGTCGCTCTCCAGCTTGACCGCCCACGGAAGGTTTGGCAGTCAGGAATGTCTGGACTGGATAGGACGGCTAAATACACCTGTCGAAAACACGCTCCAGGGACAGTAGTGAAAAAAAGAAGTACTTGTTTGGGCCAACGGCAGACGTCGACGCAGTCGACAAAGTTTGCGACTGGAGTCCTGTTTCTAAAAGTGGCTCAGTTGGAAGGTCTTGCATATTTCCCGTGTAGCTTTCGAAATAACCGCAAAATTTTCTTCTGTTATTTAAGAATCTTATTGTAGTTTGTGAGCGTTGTTGTACTTCCCATACTAAAATACAGTAGCATAACTTTGAGTAAAAAAGAGAGTAATATATTGTGTTTTTTTAACCATGTAGGGATCAGGTTTCTTATTTTATACAAACATCCAACTGCCTGAGAAAGCTCGGCAGTAAACTTATTTACATGTGCATTCCAGCTAAGCTCCTGGTTAAACCAAACGCCTAAAAGTTTTTGTTCGGGGACTTGCTCTATAATCGTGTTTTCGAAATATAGAGTATTGGAGTATTATCATGTTTGTTTATTGGAGCAAAAAATATATACTTGGTTTTCTTAGAATTGTAGCTGCAGTTTATTTTTATGGAGCCAACACTGCCAGTTCAGCGAGATAGCTATTTGCCATTGCCTCTAGGGATGCTTTGGAAGCAGAGGCGAAAAATGCGTTAGTATCATCTGCGTATATAATCAGTTCTGGAGATCTAGGAATAGCAGTAATGACATTTATATAAACGAGGAACAACAAGGGGCCTAGGATAGAGCCTTGGGAGACACCATGTTTTACTTCCAACGTGGTTGAGTACCTAACGCGTTAGTGGTAACGAGTTATTTCTAGCTTGTTATTTTTTTCGGTAACTAGTAACGTATTTAGTTACTTTTGCGAAAAGCATCGAGTAACGTT
Organism: Ixodes ricinus; assembly: GCA_037355805.1. Lineage (NCBI taxonomy): Eukaryota > Metazoa > Arthropoda > Arachnida > Ixodida > Ixodidae > Ixodes > Ixodes ricinus. The sequence goes on along the minus strand of JAZHYW010030909.1, from coordinate 9,765 downwards.
CTTAGCTGATTTTAAGGCCAAGTAACGAGTAACGGTATTTCGTTACATTTGAGGAGTAACGTGTTACGAGAAATTGAAACAGACTCGTTTTAATTCTTACCTGAGTATGCGTCTATTCCGACAAAGGCAGATGGGCAACGCGAAAACAACTAAACAGTATGAGAGTATAACAACGTTTATCGCTGATCACGTCATTCGAACTCTACAGCTGGGAATGTCCTTTACCCAGGCGAGCACAATACCGTTCGTTGGTTGAACCATCCGGAATCGACTACAGATCGAATGTAAACCCGGAGGTTGCCAACGCGCGAAGCCACATAACTCATTGTGAACTTCGAACATTTGAAGCCGGAGAGAGCAAATGATAGAGGGAAATTCTAGATTCACCAGCACTTGCTGAAGCACAACACTGGCGTTCATTCGAGCGCGTCGAATCAGTAGACGACGGCGCTTCAGCCTCGCCGGAGATGTATTCTCAAAGAAGCGGGGATACATAACTGATGAAAATTTCGTGAGTCAACTACTGCTTAAGTGTAATGGCTACTGAAAAAAAATACCAATAAACCTTGAAACAAAAGCAGTTGTGTATTTGGTCGTCAAAGTAATGATAAAAGTAACTCGCTACTTTTGAGGTAAAGTAACGCGTTCCTTTTGAGAATCTGTAACGAGTAACGTATTTAGTTACTTTTTAAGGGAGTAACGAGTAACGGCATTTAGTTACTTTTTTGGGGTAACGTGTACATGTCTGCTAGCGATAGCTTACCAAGTTTATTATCGGCACTTGCAGTGGCTCTCGATACACTTCATTTTTATGGACGGACTAATCAATTAATACTCCAATGCGAATTATACGATTGTAAAGAATAAATAGACCGTTTTCGTCATTGCCCTGCAGGTGCGAAAAATTGCCATTCACGAGTCGTATGGATTCCTGGTCAACAATATAGCTCTGCTCAAGTTGACTGTCCCTTTTGACTTTGCCGAGAGCCAGGGGCACATCGGCGCTGTCTGTCTTCCCGCCAAGGATCAGCCGCTGAGGGACAACGTTGTCGTCACCGGCTGTGGAGCCATATCACACGGTAATGGAGGCTCGAGTTGTTACAGCTGCTGGTTTGGTGCCTATTGAGACAGCGCTGAGGTTAGCTTTAGCACCTTACAGAACTACACATTAATGTTATTCCTTTTTTTTTTTGCATTTTTGTTTAAGACGATATTTTCGAACGTCACAAAATCGGGAACCGGCAGTGCACGATTCTCACATTTAAAGACTTCCGAGTTTCACAGTTGTGCGACTGGAAAGCTTTATTGAAGTTAAGCTCAGCTAGACAGGCATAGATAGAAACCGGGGCGTGACCCATCATGATCCCGTTTACTTGCTTGCCAACATTGCTGCAATTTTCCCGCGTTCTCCAGTAAGGTGATGTTGCATAACTGGCAAGCCGAGTAGGCGCCCCAGAAAAAACACACGAAATTTGCGCGTGTATTTTGTATTATTCATTTTTTGTCTTACCGTGAGTTCACACTTAGCATCCGTTTTACAGAACTGACACGCATTGTAACCCGTCGGAAGATGCTGCCCATATTGCCCCATATTACGCAGCGGTAGAACCTCTCAGCCTCTCAGACGATTTGCAAACTTCAATAAATTCGCGAAAAAAACGATTGTGACTCGATATTTGTACGTTACTAAGTTCGAGTCTGTCTATAAATGCACTGAAGCAGTTTTGAAGGAAATCCGTGGCTATCACAATTTCGCCAGAGCTAGGCGTGCAGTGCAAAGGCTCACGCACGCTGAGCTCGTTCCGGGTGGGGACACGTTTAGGCATTTGTATTTCGATGCAATTACAACTCGGCCCTTACGTTTTGTTGCTGCCTCGTTTTGGTCGGTTCACTTTCGTCACAATATGGCATACGAGGGCTCTTTTGAGTCAGCATCTGTGTTCCTATGCCGGCGCTACTAGCTGATTGATCTAATCAGACAGCGTCAGAAGCGCACCATCCTGATGTTCGTCATGTTTCTGTACGCGTTTTATCATCGCTGTACCAACCATAAACAGAAAAGAACCAGTGACTAGTGGACTAAGGCTGAAACGAAGTATAGCTGTCACCAACGCGGGTTGGATGACGGCTGGTCATCTACCACTTCAGTGGTTTATGATGTCGATAGAACACTAGAAATTCAGTATTGTTTTGAGAAGGATGGCACAAGCGTTGACAAACAGCAGCCCTCTAGGAGCTTTCAATTACTCATGCAAACAAGCGTTTTCGTGTGTATGTTTACGCAGCCTGAAGTTAGTCTGCCTCAACTAGCGACTTGTCTCTCAGCTGTTGACGAGCCGTTTAGCCAGTGCTGTACAAAGCTAGCCTGGTCTTTAGTCTGCACCACACAGTAGTGATTCACGACTGCACGCTGGTACGATGCTCATCCAGATCGAAACGGGCAGGGGTGGGAATTGAGCCCGGGATCCCTGGGTTCTGCAACGCGATCTTCCGCTTCACGTGCTCCGAGCTGGTGTGCGCTCCGCTGCCACACTCGGCCACCGATCCCCTTCATGACAAGTAGCAACAGGTAGCACATCCAGGAACAAACAAAAGCAATTAACAAAGTAGAATATGACGAGAGCGAAATCGCCTGATGCCCGGCGTCAAGGCCTCACGCTTTACATATTTATTAAAGGAGCCATGAAACGATTTTACTACTTTCGCTAAATACTACCTAGAATCACTCCGTAACGTTAATAACTGAATAAACTTGCCTTAGTTTTTCTTTCTAGGCAATGGCAGTCGACAACAAAAAATTCTAGAAATATGAGCATCGTCCATCCCCTCAAATCAGAGCCACAACAAGCGGCCACGTGGCGTGGTGCCTTTCCTATGCCGCCAACGTTAATCATAACCAAGCGCCAAGGTTGGCAGAGTAAAAACACCGTGCTGAGCCTCGCATTGTTAGAGTTCGGCTATTCTCATCACTGCAATGGTTGGACACAAGCCACTACCCGACTGGACACGCAGTTCTCGTGTCCAATTCATAGAGTTATCACAGTAAACGCCAGAGGTGTCACGTGGCGCTAGTGTGCTGTTGCATTTTGAAGCAGACAGCAAGCAGTCTAAATTTGACTTCCGGTGATGCATTCCTATGGCAAAACGCAAATGCGTTTTCTCTTCGCCCTCGATTATAAGAGCAAATGTTGCTTAGTGTTGTGACAAAATAAAAAGTTTGGAACGTTTTACCATCGGTTGTACAAAAAATGTGTCAGAAAAAAGTGTTTTCTTTGGAATTCATGGAGTTAAACACTGCACTATAATAGCCCAATGCACTTGTTAATAAGTGATGATGTTGCGGACTGCTATTGGAGGGCACGTATTTACGCGTATAGTCTATGCCAGGCGGCCAAACCGCGGCTCGCGAGCCGCATGCGGCTCTTTGCTGGTCCAAGTGCGGCTCGCGGATCCCTCGTAAGGGGACACCCCTCAGGAAAAAGAAGGCGATTTCAGGCAGAGTAAAGTACGGCTCGCGGTTCGGCGGCCTTGTACCCCCATAAGTACTGTCGTACAGCCCTGCGCACTCATACGTACAGTCAGACTCCTGAACGAAATTTAAATTTGCCCCCCCCCCCCCGCGGCTCTTAGAAGTTTCGTGGTTTCGTTTGCGGCTCTTAGGCCGGGTCAGTCTGGCCACCCCTGGTCTATGCTATGAAGCACACAGAGTGAATCAGCTTGACAAAACACCAAAAGAATGCAAATCAAACAATCAAAACAGACAAAAACGAAACATGGAGTTACGGAACGAAGACCACTTACTACATTAGTAACAAACTGTGCATTAGTAACAAACTGCGTTTCAGCCATCTGAATGCTATTACAGCTTGAATAATCTCTACGCACTTTTTAAATGTTCTTTTAGAGCGAAGCTCTTAGGCGCCCGTTTGCGGGTTAAGCGGCGTCGGCGTAAACGCGCGTTGCATTATGGGACGTGTGACATCACACGTGACGTCACGAGGGTTACCCTCGTGAGGATAACCCCCGTGTGGGCTACCCCGTGAGGGTTACCCTCACGAGAGTAACCCTGACGGGGGTCACCCTCACAAATTACCGTCGTGAGGGTAACCCCGTGAGGGTTACCCCTGTGAGGGCTGCCCTCGTGATGGTTACCCTTGTAAGGGTAGCCCTCACGGGGGTAACTCTCACGGGGTTAACTTTCCCAGGGCTTAGCCTAGAATGGAGATGGCATATCACGGTGGTTACCCTCGTGAGAGTAACCACCGTGAAGGTCCTGAGGGTAACGTCAAAACGTGTCCCTCGTGTGACGTCATTATGGGAAACACATGACGTGTGACGTCACACGTGACGTAACGTGACGTCCACGCATCTAACATTGCCAATATTCCCGCTAAATTTAGTGGGGAAGGAGGAGGCGCAAACCCTTTCCTTCGTACCACCTTCCTCCTCCTCCTGAGAGTTGCGCTCCAATTCGGCGTTCCGGAGAATTGTAAACGTCTTTCATGTTCTTTGCTTGAATTTCTGGCTTGTATTGACTTATCACGCTGTACAACATAAACCTAGGCCTCAATTTTTGCTAACTTAAACATCGCTCAGTAATAAACAAAAAACATTAACTAAATAAATTACTCTTTTTATAATCTGAATAAAGCTACATAGTACCCGTTACGAGTAAAGAAACTATGCTGATTTCTATTTTTCCCTGGCGAAGAAACATATCACGCACGTTTTCCCATAGGAATACACAGGAAGACTGGTAAAGTAGACTGTTTGCTGTCTGCTTCAATTTGCAACCGGAAGTCCCGTAGATACTAGCGCCAGCTGAGTTTCTAGAGTTTATTGTTAGTAACTTTATGGTCCAATCCATGAGCCGCGCTCGACTGTCGTCAGGCGGGTGGTTTCAACCCCACATTTACGTCATCAAGCTTTGCAAAGCCAAGGTTGAAAACTTGAAAGAAATAGTCCACTTTTATTCTCGCAATTTCACCGCATAAAGAAGCTTCTGAATCAGGCGCGGTTAGTGCGAGTATACTTGGGTCAGACTAGCAACAGTACGCCTCTGCAATGTCACGAACATTCCAACCCGATATCGTTTTATAATCCCATTAAAAAATAAGGCTATAAGCCCGTAACTTTCAAGTTTGAGCGCCCAGGCGAGCAAAATAGAATATTTGTGGCTTGCGTCATCGAACATGCGTCATTGAAATGGACCTTTTCCACATACCGACGGCACCAGGCGGTGGCTGCACGAACTAAAAATCGAGGAAGTGACCTACCTGCGCTACGAATCGATAATGGGAGCTACGCTACCAGTTTCTTCGCTCTCTGAGCTGCGGCGCGTGCCCAACGTGACTTATAAAGAGGGGCATATGCGTGGCGTCCACCCAAACGTCGTGTTTTTCTTTCCGTCCACTTTCTTTTTTTGTGTAACACAATTATATATATGCTGCAATTACGTGTTCTACTCGCTGATCCACAGCCTCCTTCCGAATTTCCTCGATTTTTCGTTCTGACTTCCACCGCTTGGCATCGGGCGCTCGCGCGTCCGCAGAACGCTTCTCGGAAAAAGTCCATTCACAACAATAGATTTTTGTGTATACTCCGTATTAATATAAGTGCCAGCGAGCGGATGCTACAAGGGAGAGCTCTGAGCTTTTAGTGTCCTGCCAAGTTCGTGCGCTCGTGCAGTGCGAGCATAGTTCAGGGGAACATGTTTTGCAAGTAGCTTCGGCTTCGCTAAAACGTTAAGTGAAACATACGTGCTCACGGAAGCTATGAACGAAAGCAATGCAGATCTACAGAGCAGAAAGGTATGATTTATGGGACGCTGACGCCCTGAGCTGCATAGTAATTTTCTTTCTTCTTTTTTTTTTTTCTTAGACTTTATGTTATCGTCAATTTACAGATGCTGACAGATGCTTTTATTGGAACGTGGCACGTGCACAATCGGACATTCCAGCGCCGCTTTTATGGTCGTATCGCGTGGATGGTGCAGCCAGCATAACATGGTCGCGTCTTGCGGACGCGCTTGCACCCCTGCCTGAGAACGACAACACTGAAATATTTACAAGTCCTCAGCCCAGCGTGCGATCTCCTCAGCCCAACACGGTCAAGTTATTTGCTTCGGAAAACAAGCAGCTCGCGCGCCACGCACACGAACACTAAAAATGGAACCGACCAGGAGACCTTTTTTTTTGGAAAGGTAACGAGACGCCATATTGCTGAACGTTGTCCACAGCACGTGCTCAGAACATGATCCCATTTATCGTCTCCTAAAAACAACGATTGTGATTGTGTAGAATTGGCGTTGAATGTGCATACTGGTGTCTCGTAGCAGGCAGTGAAGCTAAAGATATGGGAGCCCGTGCGCTCGTGGAGCTTGAGCACCGATCAAAGCTCAGCATGCCGCGCGGTGTTCGCTTCTTTTGAAATACCAGAATAAGTTGTCCTCGAGCATCGTTTTGAGCACGACCGGCGTAATTTTAAGAATACGTTGCGAACAACGTCCAACAACATGGCGTCCCGTGAATGCCTTCTATACTAAGACGATCTGTGTGAGTTACACGATCAGGGCCAGGGGGACATAATATAAGAAATAATCGTCATGATAAGGCAGTGAATTAACTAAAATTCTTTCCTTAACTTCTCAATTACTGAAGATAAAGATGTGGTTTCTATCAGACACTTGCTAAACGTCATCGAAAACCACTAAATGGCTAATTATAGAAAGATTTGGGGCGCATGTGTTGCGCGGTAGTGCGCTAAGGTTACTACTCCTGCAGCAAAGCAAGGCTAGTGGTAGGAAAAATGCGCCCGCGCGTCTCTTCCGTCTCTTACTATCCGCAGTTTCCAATCACCCGCATTGCGCCCGTTGCATCAGTGGTAACTTTAGCGCACCACAGCACTTTCCATTCGCACAACACTTTTTTCAAATTTACTTCTATTGTTGCTTTCAATGACTCTTAGTCATTTTATAGTTGTAACCATGTGTTTATTTTAGATTAATTAGAAAATGTAATAATACAAGTTGATTACAGAATAAATAAAACACTATACTTTTTTATGAAATCATCTGCTTGCTAGGATGACTTAAGACTTAAAAAATAACTCACGAGCGAAATTAGTAGCTTTTTAACAGAAATTAAAAGGGTGACGTTTAGTGTCACATTTGCGTGCGAAAGTTCTGAAAAGTAATGGGATATTGCCGCGCGCACGCAGCCGACAAGCTACGGCCGGTCACGAAATTATAGGAGATTTGCGTTTATTTTTACTTAGTGCGTAACTTTTATCATATCGTCTTAGTTTCTTGTTCTCGAAAGTGCGTGTTCATTCTCACCCCGACATAAATAGCTGCGCGTGACATTGTCGAGTCAGTCTCGCTCTCGCTTGCTGTTACGCCGCCAAATCGCCGCCCGCTTTTCTGTTGCCTCGACTGCTCGTTCTTTATTTTGTTTGTCACAAGTTCGCCGATTAAACCTTTATTTTCAGTTCACTGTTCATCCTCTCGTCACTTTCATTCGTCACAATATTATTGAGCAGTGTCTGTTGTCGTAGTAGAGTGACATGCGCTTTGTCATTTTTGTTTGTTTGGCAGTTGGTATTTCTTTTTAAATTTTGACAAACGGAGACTTTTCTCGTATAGCACGATACTACCTAAACTATACACACTCTCAAAGCTCTAGAATACGTGTACCAGAAATTTTATAGAGAACTCTGTAACTGCGTTAGTTTGAAGACCGAAATATAGAGTCTTATTTAGTTATACTGAAAACTTTGCTGCAGCTCGCGCTATGGCCATATTTGCTTGCAAGAGCTATTTCTATATCCAGAGATTGCTCACGCGTTTAAACGCGAAAGCCTTAGTTGCCCCATTGAGTGCGAAATCGAAGTAAAGGGCCGTAAAAATGCAATGGCGCTGCACGCACCACTCAATCGTGTGATCAAGGACGACACCGTCCTTAGCTTCGTCCTAGAAGTCGTCCTAGACCTCTAGGACTTTAAGGTGATGTCGTCACTAGAGGTCGTCCTAGACATCTAGGACGACCTCACTTGTCACGAGTACGTGAAAAACGAGCGGTGGCGCCGGCGTTATGCCCGAAAGATGGCCGTAAAAATATGTCATTAAGCGTCATTTAGCGTGATGTCATCAAGCGTCGTCATACGTCATCAGTGTGATGTCACCGCCGGAGCGCCGTGTGCAAAAGGCGCTCTTCAGGATTTCATCTGTGCTCCTTGTGTGCTTCGTGCAATAGACTGGGAGGCGACCGCGTCTACATCTACGGCCTCGGCATCGGCAGCAGCGTCTGCATCTGCTGGCGGCTTCCGCAGGCGAACGTGGCATGCCCGCAAATAAGCCACAGCCTCCTTGAGTGTTCTCTTCTAGGCGTCGTTCTCGACGTCGTCCTCTAAGCATCATTCTCGACGTCGTCTTTAAGGCCACCCTTGGAGGTCGTTCTTGACGTCGTCCTGGAGGTCGTCCTAGAAGTCGTCCTGGATGTCGTTCTTGACGTTGTCCTAGGCGTCGTCCTTGAGGTCGTCCTCGAGGTCGTCCTAGAAGTCGTCTTAGACGTCGTCATTTAGGTCGTCCTCGACGTCGTCCTATACGACGTCCTAAAATTTAATACGTTTGAAAACATTACTCGAAAATTTTTCTCCCGAGGGACTGTAATGCTTTCTCGTTCATGTAATTTGCTTACCGATTTGAGAAGCTTGCGTTTTTCATCGAGCTGACTGCTCCGGCTGGTATTAGCGGCGAGATGTTTTGGTGGCGCCCTCGCTTGGTTACCTTTCGTGGCGTCATTACCTTGTGAACAACGAGTTCGATGGTGTTTGTAATAGGCATGGGGGAAGCCTGAAATCGTAGCACTCTCAAAGCAACACTGCCAACACCGCCAACATTGGAGTTCTTTCATTCCTCTTATTTCCGTCGATGAGACATCCTTTGCTGACGTCATAGTCAGCATTCGGCCAATTGTGGTGGGCCGACCACAGCGACGCTTTCGACCGCTCACGTCGCCAATAGTTTATAGCCTTGGAATATTTTATTTACCGGGTGAAACAAGGAGACGGCAGGCTCTTTAAATCGACCGGAAAATTCGGTTTCTTAACCTATCGCGCTACGATTTTGTGCAGCGTTGCCCACAGATGGTGCATTTTTTTCGTAAAATTTGCAAAGAACGAACTTACCTGAGAAAAAAGTAAAGAAAGAAAAAGGCTTAGCTCCTATGGAAACGCAGCGACGCCACCGGTCTTCAAACAACACGGCGCCGTTTCGCACGGGAGACAAGAGATGGCGCAACGAACGCCGCCAACGAACGAGCATACGGCGCCGAGAGCCGGCACTTTAGCAGACGATCCTTTCGACTCAAAAGCGGCTCGCGTTCCGCAGGCGGCGACAGTCACAGAAACAAAAACAGGCGCGGTAACAACAAGGAACTGCAGTTCCTTGTCTGCTAAACACGATGGCTCTCGGCGTCGTCTGCTCGTTCGTTGGCGGCAGTTGGCGTCGCGACCGCTTGCGCCATCTCTTGTCTCCCGTGCGAAACGGCGCCGTGTTGTTTGCAGACCGGTGGCGTCACTGCGTTTCCATAGGAGCTAAGCCTTTTTCTTTCTTTACTTTTTCTCAGGTAAGTTCGTTCTTTGCAAATTTTACGAAAAAAATGCACCATCTGTAGGCAACGCTGCACAAAGTCGTAGCGCGATAGGTTAAGAAACCGAATTTTCCGGTCGATTTAAAGAGCCTGCCGTCTCCTTGTTTCACCCTGT